>JAIFHC010000299.1:0-50000 GCA_021229015.1 Solen grandis | reverse complement strand
CCAGTCACATTATTCTGACACCAGACCAACCAGTCCTGGAACCACCCTTATACTGAGCGCCAAGCAAGGGAGCTATACCAGTACCATTTTTATCGACTTTGGTATGTCATGGCTGGGGATCAAACCCACAGAGGCATAAAAATATCTACCTATGAAGTTTCATGTTGAAACATCTTAAAGGTTTTGAGTTATGCTCCGGACAAAATTTTAAGTATGAAAAATAAAAAGGAAATAACTCCTAAATCTTACAAATAAGAGTTATGGTTCTTGTGCACTGCACTTCTCTTCATCAAGCTCTATGTATCTTGAATTTCATGTTGATACCTCTAATAGTAATAGGTTTTGAGTTATGCTCCGGACAAATTTAAGTATGAATAATAACAAAGGGCAATAACTCCTAAATCATGCAAAATAGAGTTATGGTTCTTGTGCACCACACTCTTCTTTATTGAGCGATATCTACCTATGAAGTTTCATATTGATACCTCTTATAGCCTTTGAGTTATGCTCTGGACAAAATTTAAAATGAAAAATAACAAGCTTTATGTATTGTGAAGTTTCATGTTGATACCTAAAATAGATTTTGAGTTATGCTCCAGACAAAATTTAAGTGCGAATAATAACAATGGTTAATAACTCTTAAACCATACAAAACAGAGTTATAGTTCTTGGGTACTGCACTTCTCTTCATCAATCTCTATGTAGCTATGAAGTTTCATGTTGATACCTCTAATAGGTTGAGTTGTGCTCCGAAAAACTTTCGGGACAAATAGAAGTTTGTACGTATGGATGGACAAAGGCAAATCTTTATGACCCCCCACATAAGTGTTATAATACTGGTTTAAGAATTAAATAAATTATCATAGCTGCTAACAAAGATATATAATTATGATTCATAATAAAGTACATGCAAACTGTAGTCAACATGGAAAACTAACCAAATTTTTAAAGTACATGATAGGAAAAGGCAAAGCAGAAGGTTCACAAATAATCAGAAGAAAAGCAAGTGCATATGGTAACACATTCCACAACATTCAGTAGTTTGGAGTGTTAGGAAGACCTGTTTAAAGTTTCAGTCTGCAACAGTTTCTGAGATACAGTTTTGAAAGTACCTAGTTAAACACAAAACTTCAAATTTTCTAAGTCAGAAAAAGGCCAATAATTTGTATTGAATTCAACTAACTTGGTTTATTTTATTACGCTTGAGGACTGGAAAGATGTGCAAGTTTCATTAAACAAGAGGGCCATGATGGCCCTGAATCGCTCACCTGAGTACCATTGCTTCAACTGATGTCAAGGTTTTTAAACAGACAAGGATTCTGATATAACTTAATCTAAAACATTTTACCCCTGACAATACTACACACCAAATACCTAAGCAATGGGCCATATGGTTTCAGAGAAGACTTGGGCGCAGGGTCATTTATCACCGTAGGGCCAAGACTTTGAAAATCTTTGTAATGAACCATTAGATGCTACTACATACCAAAAATCTTAGCTCTAGGCCTTATTGATTCATAGAAGAAGATTTTTTAAGATTTTCCTATTTAACTCTATGTAAAACAAGTGACCCCTGGTGTGGGGTCATTTATCACCATTGGGCTATGATTTGTACAATCTTGGTAGTGGCCCATGAGATGATGCTTCATACCAAATATCTAAGCTCTAGGCCTTATGCATTCATGGAAGAAGATTTTTTAAGATTTTCCTATTAACTCTATGTAAAACAAGTGACCCCTGGTGGGGGTCATTTATCACCATGGGCTATGATTTGTACAATCTTGGTAGTGGCCCATAAGATGATGCTACATACCAAATATCTAAGCTCTAGGCCTTATGGATTCATAGAAGAAGATTTTTTAAGATTTTCCTATATAACTCTATGTAAAACAAGTGACCCCTGGTGCGGGGTCATTTATCACCATAGGGCTATGATTTGTACAATCTTGGTAGTGGCCCATAAGATGATGCTTCATACCAAATATCTAAGCTCTAGGCCTTATGCATTCATGGAAGAAGATTTTTTAAGATTTTCCTATATAACTCTATGTAAAACAAGTGACCCCTGGTGCGGGGTCATTTATCACCATAGGGCTATGATTTGTACAATCTTGGTAGTGGCCCATAAGATGATGCTACATACCAAATATCTAAGCTCTAGGCCTTATGGATTCATAGAAGAAGATTTTTTAAGATTTTTCTATATAACTCTATGTAAAACAAGTGACCCCTGGTGCGGGGTCATTTATCACCATAGGGCTATGATTTGTACAATCTTGGTAGTGGCCCATAAGATGATGCTACATACCAAAATTCAAAAGGTTAGGCCTTGTGGTTTCGGAGAAGAAGATTTTTTCAAGTTTTTCCTATATTAGCCTATGTGAAATCAAGTGACCCCTGGGGCGGGGCCAATTTTGACCCCAGGGTCATAATTTGTACAATCCTGGTAGAGAGTCATAAGATCATGCTACATACCAAAAATCAAAAGGCTAGGCCTTGTGGTTTCAGAGAAGAAGATTTTTTAAATTTTCATTTTTAAAATCTATTTTTAGCTCCTGTGACCTAATTATGCGATGGACCAGAACCATTTATACAACTTTAGTAGAGCTTCATCCAAGGAACATTCCTGCAAAATATTTTTCAAATTGGCCAAGCCGTTTAGGAGGAGATGTTGTTTGAAGCAATTGTTGACGCCAGACGCACGGACGCACGCACGCACGGACGACGGACGCCGGACAAAAGGCGATCAGAAAAGCTCACCTTGAGCACGTTGTGCTCATGTGAGCTAAAAACATGCGATGTTTTTCGAGATATAGCTTTTATATAACTGCCCGCAAAACCAAAATTTCAAAAGGGACCATAATCTAAGATAAATTTGGCCAAGAATTATGTAAGTTTCATGACAATCCCATGACTGATTGCTGAGATATAAGCATGATAGTTTATTGGATGCAAAAATGTAACCATTTTACTAATCCAAAAAGACATGACTCAGATATAACTGACAAAGTTATATGACTTATTATTTATATTAAGTAAGTATTTGACAGACAGGACAATATGATCCCTTAGAGTATATTTTGATTATGGGCTTAAAAAATGTCACGCTGCCCATGAATTTCATTGCCAAAGGGTAAAGAGATTGTCTAGATTTTGGATGTATAACTAGTAAATAATTGTCAAACCTAACATGTGTATCCCTTTTTTTACCTTCACAATAAACTTCACTTAATTCCAACTAGAGATAACTGATGTAGTCAACATATAAACAAGAGTGCCAGTGATGCCACCATATACGCCGCCACAAAATATAAAGACCAAGAGGGGTCTTTTAATTATTGCTTTTAACATTTCTGTAAGCATAACCTCATAATGAAGTCTGTAAGACCAATTAATTTAGCTGAACAGAGATAGAACCCTAAAAATGCTTCCAATATGACAGTAGGTCAAATAGCAGTATCAATTTGAATCCTTTTTTCTTTCTCCCCATAACTCTTGCAAAAATCACTGTACCAGAAAATCCTTGCCTTATGCACTTTTACAAGTTTAGAAACTTGAGTTGTGTTTTAAAGAGACCATGTTTAGAAAGGCAAAATATTGCAAATATTGATGAACATCAAAGCCCCTGCTTTGTGCATATCTACCCAGTATAGTAATGACATTGCCCAAGATTTGAAAAGATTAGGTCAGAAACATACAAGAAATTGCATTCCCAAAGCTGAAATATCAATCAGCTAAAAAGACTAAGTTTCAGGGGACACAAATCTTGCAAAAATTAATGTACCGGAAAATCACCACTTCATGCACATCTATCCATTATAGTAATGATATTGACCAAGTTTTGAAAAGATTCATTCAGAAATGTAGGAGGAGTTGCGTTCACAAGGCAAAAGACTAAGTTTCAAGGGACACAAATCTGAAAAATAATGAACCAAAATCACCACTTCATGCACATCTACCCATTATAGTAATGATATTGACCAAGTTTTGAAAAGATTCATTCAGAAATGTAGGAGGAGTTGCGTTCACAAGGCTGCAATATCATTCAGCTACAGAGACGAAGTTTCAAAGGGACACAAATCTTGTAAAAATCAATGAACCTGAAAATTGCCACTTCATGCACATCTACCCATTATAGTAATGACACTGACCAAGTTTTGAAAAGATTCATTCAGAAACGTAGGAGGAGTTGCGTTCACAAGATATGGATGTACGGACGTATGGACGTACAGACGTACGGACAGACAGAGAAGATGACGCCAATATACGACCGCCTCCGGCGGCGTATAAAAACATGGCCATAACTGGTGTAGATCTCTTCTTGATTAATTTGATTCCTAACCAAATAAGGTAAAACAAAAGGTTGGATGTAGGGGAAGATGGATGGATGAAATTAACCCTATTTACACTCCTTTGGAGGAATAATTTCTGGAACATTTCTTATGAATGAAATACATGCATGAAGAACTGTTTGTTATGTATCAACTCTTTATAATAGTATTGTGATCTAATGGTATTACAGATAATCAAGTAGAGTCAAGTGATACTTACATATACTTTGTTATATTTAACAACAAATCAATTGCACATAAGTAGAGGATAATGGACATTAATAATAACTATATCCAGTTACTTGATATATCATGGTGGCAATATATACTAATTAAGGGCCATATTGACCTTCAAGTGTCAGTTTAATGATAAATCATGCTCAGAGCAGCATCATGGACCATAAGATCTTTCTTCAACTAGGCTATTACTGAAGGTAGTTTATAAATACCCAGTAGTATACATATCATGCTTTGTATTGATATTGCTTTAGATATTTTGTCAAAAAGGGTAGCCAGCAATGGGTCAATGATTGTGATTCCTCTTTATTGAATCCACTGTTCCTGGTCACAGTAAGACAATGCATCCACACTCAGGAGCTGGAGATCATGGGAACTATTTCATTCTCCATTCATTAAAATGATTCTGGTAACAGACTTCTTGACCTAGATTAACGGAGTTTGAGATCACATGATAATGGTTTGTCCAATGTCCAGTAATATATGGCAGCACCATTTGAAGTCTTCGAATGACTGAAATGCTGTTGGAGGGAATACAAACAATCCTATATAACCACAACACGATGTGGGCAGCAGACATGAATGCTTCTTCCTCAGGCTAGCAATCATTTACTGATTATTATTGCCATACTTTAGACCTTGCAGTCAATTTTTCCACGTGTGGGTCCTTTTCTCTTTTTTAGTTGTGTGTGACCTACATTCTGAGGGTCCAATTCTCAACATTTAATACCAAATAACCTCTTAATTTTGTATGAATGATCTAACAAGAGCTGTCAGAGGACAGCATGCTCGACTATTCAAAATGCTTGTTGGTAAATCAAATGAAATCTATTTCAATTCTTGCCCTTCACATACCCTGTACATAATAATAGTCAAAATGATAAACCTTGATAGTCTGATACCCCTTAATATTTTTATGATGTCTAAAATCAATCCCATGCCTAGTTACTGAGACATAAGCACAATAACACTGTGCATGCAAAACTTTAACCAAAAAACCAAGTTAGAAAAGGGCCATATTGCATAAACTTCAGTCCAAAAGTTATCCTCCTTAGTTTTCTGAAGCCCCTGAAGACACTCCTTAACTTTCTAGTCAATTCCACAAGCAATTTCTGAAATATAAGCTGGATAGTAGCTTGAATGCAAAAATTAAACTAAAAATTAAAAGGGGGTCATAATTTTTAATTTGTTCCATCATGTTATTTTCCTTTATAGTATGATACCCCTAAACATATTAAAGATGTTTCAAATCAATCCCATGCCTGGACTTTGAGATATAAGCATGAAAGTACCTTGCATGCACAAATTTCTAAGTTAAAAAGGGGCCATGATTTGTAACCTATTCTATCAAGAGTTATCTACCATGAAAGTATGATACCCCTAAAGATGTTTCAAATCAATCCCATGCCTGGATACTGAGATATTAGCATGAAAGAACCTTGCATGCAAAACTTTAACCAACATTTCTAAGTTAAAAAGGGGCCATAATTCATATTAAATTATCTACCTTGGTTGTCTGATGCCCCTGAACATATTCATAAACTTCCAAGTCAATACCATGAAAGGTTATTGAGATATAAGGTTGATAGTAACTTGCATGCAAAACTTTAACCAAAAGCTGCAACGCCAACGCTGACGCCGACGCAAGGGCGACTACAATAGCTCTCATATTCATTGAATAGTCAAGCTAACAACTAAAAAGAATTCTACAACACATGTACAGGTATGCTGTGATTCAGCCAGAGTAAAATTTACATAGTTACAGGAAACATGTATGTAGCATAAAAGCACAAAAGAACTATTTTCCCTGTGATATAGTTTCTTTCAATGCAAAGGTGGCTTGTATCTGAATTTGGATGGTAAATGTGCAGGTTTTGGTTATTTAGTGGTGTTACAAAAGTCCATATAGAATAATAGAAAACTTGAATTATGTTACAAATCTGCATAACTTAATAATAATCACATCAAGCTATGTCAGATACATTGAGATACCTCCAGGGGTTATTTGTTGCTCTATGGAATGGTAATATCTGCTACCATCAGTTACTAAGGACACAGTATGCAGCCACCTATTTGCATCCATAAATAGAAACTGTGCCATCGCTCAGTAGTACAAATCAAAGCACTGATAGTGCTAAGAGAACAGTACTGTCACACTTCTTTTGTTTACTTTTAAAGTTCTTTCGATGGTGGTCAATTTTCGCGCAATGCCAATAACCCCGCTTAAAATGTTGCGTTAACATGGTTATTACAAGAAATTAAAGATGAATGCACCATTTGTTTCATCAGACTGTTAACAATTGGCACATTTCCACTCTTACTCTCCCTAATTCTATAGTCTACAATGAACAAACGTTTATTATTTAAATATAAGTTTAGCAAAAATATAAGTAACACTGCATAACTGCAGCTTGTCAAACCCTCTTCCACTTGAGACACACACAACTTCAGTGCCTTCAGCGCTTTGATTTGCTGAGGAGACAGCATCAAAAGAGACAGCGGTTGGCTACTGTCCAGGTGCAAAACCCAAGTTCATTTTGCAAATAGACCCCTTGGTTTCTTCATGTGCCTGGTGTAATTAGCACTGATACCTGGGAGAAAAGTTCCTGGGTGGAACCAGTACTGAATCCCATAGCAATCCCACTGCAAGACAAAATTAAAGGTGCATCTTGTACCAATTTTATATGTTGTCATCAGAGGAAGTGCACAGGCTGAGATATGAACCCCAGACCACCCAAACGCACATTTCTACCAATGAGTTTTTGCACTGGTAAGCAAAGAGAAAATCATGTAAATTAATGTACATGTATAAATTGTCACCTTGGCACTAAAAGTACCGTAACTGACTTTTACAGGAGATGCAACTGATGTTAATTTAGAATCCTTTTTTAATACCACACACCATAATTTGAAAATAATATTTACTGATTTTAAAGATTTTATTAATTCATTTAAGAATATCAAGTAATTCTTTTCCACTTACATGACTTGTGCTAAGTTTTTCAAAGTGATGTAATTGCTTTTAAAGTGTAGTTAACTGCAAGTATTGAAGTTAATTACTGCATTTGAAACATTGCAGATTTGGAACTGCATTTGATGCAACAAAAATACAAATGAAAAAAAAAAAGTAGTTTACTTATTATAGTTTTTGCACTTAAAAAAAATTTTAAGCTACAATTACT
The DNA here is from genome assembly GCA_021229015.1 of Solen grandis. Taxonomy (NCBI): domain Eukaryota; kingdom Metazoa; phylum Mollusca; class Bivalvia; order Adapedonta; family Solenidae; genus Solen; species Solen grandis. The sequence continues at coordinate 42,250 of JAIFHC010000299.1, read as the reverse complement.
TGTTTCATTTTTTGCCAATAAAGTCATGAAAATTAAACTTTAATGACTAATGAAACTTGATTTTTCCAACATATAACAAAAAGTAATTTTCTCAAAATTGTCAGTTTTTTTACTGACTTTTTACTACAAGGTGATGAAATAGTATAAAATTATATTTATCAGAACTTGTCTTTAATGCATAATTTAGGACTGTCTGGCAGTCGTTGATAGTTAGCTCATGCATTTGAATTTATATACTGAGTAGAAATTTAAAAGGATATGCCTCGGCCTGAATTATACCCTTCATAAAAATTTATGTAAATGATATGCAAGAAAAAACAGAACACTGGTAGGTATTAACTAATATAAAGTCTGATACAGGATTACCTGGCATCTGAGTCTTGGTACATCCTGACGTTCAGTGTTGTAACAAATTCCTAAAATGATCTTTCACCCTTCCAACATTTGAGATAGTAAAAGCCATGAAGCTAATAAGAAATGATAATGATTTTTCAATCGCCCTGCGTTAACGTTTACTTGCCATGGAAAGCAGACGAGTGGAATTTTACACAATCCTTCATTGTGAAATTCAGAATATTCCTGTCCATGTAACAGCACATGATAAACACATGACACACACTGATGTACCGGTAGTTAAATTCTTTTCATATCTTAATCTATGTATCCTTGACGTTCATGTCAGACCTGAATATATTTACATGAAGTAAGTAACAGAACTTACCATAATTAATATATATCCATGTTAAACTTTTAAACAAGATGCCTTTTAAAGTGTAATATCAGGACATTTTGTACACTTTATATAATTTCTGTCAGTAATGATACTAAGGTATATGATACAGTATAGGAAGATAGTGTTGTAACCTGTGACAGTTATCAAGTTCAGCTTTTGTACAGTAATTATCAAATGATTTGTTATCAGCCATGTTGACTCTCAGGTTATCATCAGTCGTACATCACTTTTGTTCATAATGTATTAGTAATTTATTTTAAAACACATCCTTTTCATAAATATATACATTGTTTTGTTTCAGTGTACTTTCTTGTCTTTTGTATTTATTATTTCTTTTTCATTTTTCATGTACATGATATTATATTCCTCCTATGGCTCTATTACATTTTTAGCCACTTTGTATGAATGCTGTGAGACAAGGTACTTATTTTACCTATGCAGATTGCTCATTATTAGAGCATGTCACTCTGAAATGAGACATAAACATACTACATAGATCAACAAGCTCATCCCAAACACATAACCCTTGCCCTCATAGGACACCATGAAGACCTATGTGAACAGCATAAAACCAGATCAGCCTGCGAGTAACTCGCAGGCTGGTCAGGTTTTATGCTGTTCGCTGCTCCTCAGTGGTCTGGATATGAGGATTTTGTAAATAAATTTGGTAAGGTTTATCTGTGGTTTTCTGCAGATCAGGCTTTATGTGATACCTATTGAGGGCGTCAAAATGAGTATATATGAGGGAAAGGGATAATCTACATGCTCAAGTGTAAATTTCTACACATTCATTTATGTAAAATTGATACATACATTTGATACATTGAAATTTTTCGCCATTCAGTTGGTTTTGTTGATGTCTGTCGTGGCCATTAATTAATGTCAGATTTTTTTTGGATGGTCTGTTAGAACCAAACCACAAAAAACGTGTGTATTGTGACTAGATTCATAGTATGATCTGGGAAAACAAATTCTGATGATGATGTGTGTAATCTAGTGCTAATATGCAAACTACAATTGTCATTACTTGACTTTTCATAGAAATTCATAGAAAAAAATCTGAACTAGGTCCCAACAATTTTTATATAGCATAAAAGTACCAGAAAATACTATAAAAACAGTGGTCTTGGGGTATATTCTTTTGGGTTTTGGGATATGTTTTTAGGGGGTACCATTTTTTTTTTCATTCAACAAGTTTTAGTATACAATATTAAGCTAAAACTTTTAAATTGATGCTTTATGTCCTGTATTATTTTCATAAATAGGAAAATAGCTGGAAACAGTATTCAGTGTCCAAAGCATATTATGAAAATCTTTGTGTTGTGTTTATCCCAAATGTACATTAGGCATAATAAAAAAGTTACTTGTTTCCATTAACATGATCAACCCTATTCTTTGTAGTTTTTTTCGCAGCAGATAGGTTCCAAAATGCTATTTTCATCAATTCCTCTAAAGAAATAAGGTCAACATGGAAAAAAGTTTAGCATTAACTACCCCAATGAGTAACTGCTCTTCCCTAGATTCATCTGGGGACATTGAAAGGGTTCACACTACCTGTGGAGACACAACCTAGTTGGCTAGATTCTGACATCCATGGATTCTAAATTTGTTTTACAGCACTTGGCATCCTGCTCTCCCTCACCAACTGTTGCCATGGTAACCCATCCAGATTTGCTCTCCCTAACAGTCCCGTCATCCCCAGTAAGGTTTACACATGCTCTGCCAGCTATGTCAATCACATTAACAGCTATATCAACATGTCATCCATTGCTTTCACCTCATCTAGAGACATTGCCGATGTGATTAATGGTTTCATTGGGGTTTTGTGCAGGTAAGAAAGCATTCCATCTCATAACATATTTAATTCTTAATTTGATATAGAATCGTTTCCATTCAACCAGTGGGGTAAGAGATATTGCTAGAAATGCAGAGATTGAAGCAAAGTTTTGTTGATTTAAATTTTTAAATCCCTAGTTCTGAAATGTTCTAGTCTTGAAAGGGGTTAAGTGGGAAATCCCAGATTATTCAGCAAGTACAAGATTCTAGTGAAAAATGCACAATTACTGGCCTCTTGTTTCCCTTTGTAACTATGCCCATTTGTTTCATTTGGGATTTGAATCTGGGTGATTGGGTTTCTGCAGGACTACTGGACTGTCCAGGCCTGAGTTTTGCAGTATTCAAGGTTAATCATTTTAATTTCTTAATTACACTTGAATTTCTGTTAAATATCAGGGCCTTTATTCTGCTTTCTGACAATTTGAAAAATTCTAATTCTTATCTAAAATATGGTCGGTGGATGTATAGTTGTTACTGACCATGAGATGGAATTAAGTTTAGTTCTTGTAAATACAAATTATCATAATTCAGAAAAAAAGAATTCATAAGACACATAAATCCATAATAAAATATTCCAATTTTCAACCCATTTTATTTCCCAAGTTATGTGTATAAAATAGCCAGGATAGTCATAATATGCTATGAATTTCATAATATGTTATCAATTGTGTTCCATTTCTCAACCATATCATATGTAGCCCCTCCAACACGTATGGGGAAGACACAGTGAGATGCATACAGAGTGAGCTACCTTACTCGCCCTTCCCTGTGGACAGCATTGTGAAGGCAGCCTTCAACCTCTCTACCTTATCAAACATTTTGGACCAGGGCTGCACTCTGCAATCAGGTTAATTTAGCAATCATTCAAAGTATAGGATATATAATCTATTTTGTTCAACCTGACTGTTCTTTCTTACCATTTTGATACCAGAACTATTTGACCTTATATTTACTTAGTTTGTATACTGTTATTTCAGTCAAGGTGCTTTGAGATTTTGCTTGATGTACTTCATATACTGATGATAGGTTTTATATTAATGTAAAATATATTGATTAAGTTATACACAATGTATGTAATATTGTGTAATAAAGACCTAGTGGAATTATTATATAACTGTATCTTGTCAGAGATCAACTCCAGTATGGAGTGTGTCATCAAAAGCCTGATGCTGCGTCCCCTGTCTGTGACCTGTGTGACTGACATAGAGAGATACTTCACGACTCTGATAGCTTCGGGCATCACCCATACCCAAACACATCACCTACATGAGTTCTGCAGGTATCCCAGATTTCAATATATTTCAGTACAGTATGGTAAAAATTGTACCAGTGTACCTTAGTATAAACATTTCCTAAGCAATAACTTGGATTTGAATTATGACCATAGTAATGACCCAGAATAAGGAACAATGTGAACTAGAATCGCAATTAGAATTGCAATATCATCGGTTTTCGCAATTCAATCTCATTCTTTTCAAACATTGCAATTCACGAAATTGTATTACAAAAGCAAATGAACTTCTATGTGTGTGTTGCTGCTTTTATGTAAAAAGGTGCATAATCTGTGATATGAGCAGATCAAAGATCAAAGATATGAGCTTTAATCGGACTTTGGTACAAAATTTGTTACAAAGTTTGAAGATGATTGCAAAAGAAATGTTTTTCATATACCCACAAGTCTGCAAAGTCTATGCATGGTTCGAACATTCAACCTTCTCTAGCCAGTAGAAAAAATCAGGTTTTTGGTCCTTAGATTTATCAAATTTATCAGGCTTTCAACAAGAATATCAACTTTCTTAGTTATAACAACAAGAGTGGTCAGAAGACAACATAGCTTGCCGTAACAGCACTTTTTGTCTAAGATTTTTGAAAGTAGGTCAAACTCCAAGGTCAAGGTCACAAGCCAAGTCATAGTTCCAAATGATAGATCTTGAATTGGGCTGTCTACATGTAAAATATCTAAGCTCTATCTCTTTAATTATAAAAGATATAAGCCAGGTTAAAGGTTTGTTCACAGACGACGACGACGAAAATGACGCCGGGGGTTTGACATTAGCACTCCGGACTTTCTTCCCAGATATTAAGCAAAGTGCCCCTTAGCGGAATATGATAAACAAAATTTTTTACATATTGCAATTTAGGTCTTAGAAATGCAGTAAATTAAGATGGCTGATATCTGCCATTTCTTATTTTCGTGTACTAGCCCTTAAAGGTGAAAGGGGAAATAAAGCAATCATGTGTCTTTATGTCTTGGCCAAAAAAAGGCGAAAGAAAGAAAACGTGCCATATTGTTGTTATTTCGACTTTGGACAAAGACACGAAATCACGAAATATGCCACATGAAATTAACTTTTGAGGTAACATACTGATTTAAGTTTTGATAAAGGATCAAACTTTGGACTGTTGTAATTTGATCTAATGAAGTCCGTTCTAAAACTAAACACTAATGGAAAGATCTCTTCACAAACTAAAACTTTTGTTCATATACTTTCTATAAAACATTTTTAGATTTGGAGCTATTTTGTGACCTTGACCTTTGCATATTATGCTTGATTTTTTCTATGAATTTATTTGTTTTATAAAAATGCATAAACAGTGAAAAAATGATGAAGATTGAACAAAAAATAAAGTCAGGAGCAGCAAAAAAGAGGAAACATGGATATACAATTGTTTGATAAGAGGATTTTGGACTATGGTCATTTGATCAAATGAAGTCCGATCTTCAAAAACTAAACACCAATGGAAAGATCTCTTCACAGACTAAAACTTTTGTTCATATATTTTCTATAAAATATTTTTAGATTTGGAGCTATTTTATGCCGATATAAATAATAATAATTGGTATATGACCTTGACCTTTGCATATTATGGGTGATTTTTTTCCATGATTTTATTTGTTTTATAAAAATGCATTAACAGTGAAAAAATTGATGAAGATTGAATAAAAAATAAAGTCAGGAGCTGCAGATAACCTTAAAAGTCATGCTTTTAAAATGTTGATTTTTCGCATATATTGGTTATGTTTGACTGCGTACTGTGGACAAACCATGCATTTCTCAAAATCGCCACACCATATATTTTGTGCGTGTATGTCTTGCGAATCATATGCAACAAACAAAATTCCCCTCTCTCATCTCTGAATAACATGGGAACTTTTTTCGTAGACCTACCCTCATTTCACCGTTTTTTCGAGATTCGAACGTTCAACCTCCTGTAGCACGAAAGTTTATATACGCAAATTTTTTGGACCTATCACATTAAGTTTCTAACAAGGAACACAATGCAAAAAACGTATTTTATCGGACCTCAAATAACAGAGTCATTAGCACTTAGTAGAAAACACCCTAGCAGCAAAACTAAGACAAAAATTAAAATTTTCTCAACGTTAGGATCAAATTCAGATCATAGGACAAAAGTGGTAAAAAAATCAGAAATGTGACTTTTTTCTATCATGGTGATATGCCGTTCACAAAAAAATAAAAATAATAAAAAATAAAACAGAAGAACGAGGTAATATGGTACGGTTTAAATTTGTTTCTTGGCATATAATGATTTAGTTACATTAATATCTGCATGAATTTGTTGAAATTCTGAACTATGTGGAATGATTCTACATACAGCCATGTATATACTTCTTCTGCATTATATAGCAGGTGGATAAGGTTTGTCTATAAGACAGTTGTATTGACCTGCCAGTTGAAATATTTAGTATGCAGATTATGTATTTAAGTTTGAAGCCTGATATGTAGAGGGTAAATTCTATCTACCTGTGTTTCCAACAAGAGCAGTTGCTGTACGTATTCTGCCACTTATTTCAAGTAGTTGGCTGGATAGGTTACCCGTAAAAAAAAATGAATCAGAGTTATCTACCCTTGATTGTCTGAAGCCCCGAACACTAGAACCATGAATGGTTGAGACATAATGACAGCACCATGCAAAAACCATGCACCAAACTGAAACGCTAACACAATTATAAAATGATTGTAATAGCATTCTTCAAAATGTCCAGCTTGTCATGTATATATTTCATTGACTTGCTTATATGGTGTGATACTTTCAAGTCGAGTGTTATGAAAATGTAGGTCATTACAAGAATTTCAACCATATTTTGGATGTGTGGAAAAGGTGTAGGTTCAAAATATATGCAAGGCTATACTTACTTATTTACAGTAAGTATATTGGATGCTCCCATTACGCTACTTTCTACTATCCTTTTCACTAATTTTGTTGCCATTGATTGCCTTTTGAATATGAAAAATGCACAGTAAGCATTCTCTGCTCATAATTTGCAAACAACAGTACACATGTCCTCAAAAGTCCCTAGTAGTACCTTGAACCATTTACACCAGCATACTCTAGTGCTAGCAATGTTAAATCAAGCAAGCACTGTTGTATACTGATCCACTGGGTTCTGTCAGTCTCTGCAGCCCTTCTCATCCCTGATGGTTACTTTGCCTGGTGGGTCTAAGTGGGTCTTGGCCCAGTATTCCATCTGAGTTGCTCCCTTGTATGTCAAGCTGCATTATGGCAAGGGATGCCCCAGCATCTTCTAGTGCTAGCTCAGTTCTCAGGCTGGCACCTAGAAATACTGGGTCATTCCACCCACAGAATGATGTTGCTGGATGTGTAGTTGTCATGGTAACCAACCCCAGCATCTACTAGTGCTAGAAGCTGTCTCAATCCAGCACATAGGGGATGCATGGGTCGGATACCATGTGATAACAGTTTATCAGCACAATACAGAAGTATGTATACTCAAATTTTTTTATGAATATAAGTCATTGTTCATGACTTCCCTGTTGTTCTTAATATAATGAAAATACTAATACAATAAGAGACCTTATTGTTCTTGCAACAGATTTTCTTTAAATACAAGACATGGTGGTAAAGAGACTCTACATGCAGGAGTTGGAGTAGCACAATTTAATTGAAATTGACATTTAAACAATTTTCAGTTATTATCATTGACTAATATAAAAGGCAATACTTACATAAACTCTTTGTATCCTTCACTCTGAATCTGAGTTTACTCCTCTAAGCAAGGTTCACTTATGCCATTTCAAATGAGAGTCGGGACTTATATATCCAGCAGTTTTGACACCTTTGCTCATTTCTCAACATACAAGTTAATCAAGGTCATTGACCACCTGTCACCTCAAGATTGTAATCTGCCATAATCACAAACACAACAATAGCCACTCACTGGATAGAACTACATGTCAAAGGTCATAAAAGGAGGTGTGAAAAGTTTGGGATGCCAAGGGGTCTGGTGTGCAGCCAGGACAGGAAGTGGTGACATGCCTGGCTGGTTTCCCCCTGATTATCAGCTTGTGATCTAATCAGGCCTGCAGCCAGAGGGTCTGGGGTCCAGCCAGAGATCTCTGTTTTGTTGTCACTTGATTTATGTTCCTTTGATATGAAGTAATTAATGAGTATAATGTCATTAAATGTTGAGATGAAAGAGAAAAAACAGAAAAAAATCATTAACAACATTTTTATCAAAAAATATATCATTATGTAATATTTAACAATGTATTTCTTTCTTTAATTTATGACCTCATATTTTTTTTCTTTTTTTTCTTAAATAACTCAGTCTTTTTATATTATTTAATTCTTTGCATTTTAATAAAATAAGTTTGTTAATGATTGTATAAAATCTCTATTTAACAAGATCTGTTTTTCATATGCTTAAGTTAAATTTGTTTTTTGTTTTTTTATTATCAAAATGTGCATATTTAATGAATTGTTTATCATGAAAGTCTTCAACATACAAAATAAATATATACAGCTAAACCAAAAAAAAAGTAAAAAACTTTGTTCACCATTATTGGTAGAAATCCATTATAATGATATCGGGAGATCCAGGTACAATTACCTTAGCAATTAAATAACTAATATGTAACCTGTTTTAACACAGCTATATGTCTTTGTGAATTCTTATTTTATCGTAATTTCTTTTTTTTATAATATTTCATACATTATATTTATAGAAGTGAACAATTAATGTCCCCATTTTAATGACAGATAATATGTTGTTTGTTTTGATTTGAATGTAAATGAGATCCTTCTTTTGTGAAAGAGGATACTTATAAGATTTGTCTTATTAAAAAAAAAATGAAAGTTACTTATTCATTTATGCCATAAGAAAACAAGCACATTGTTTATATTTATTTTATTCAGGACATGGGGTAACATGATCTCATGTATATCTCCATATTTGGGCGCCTGCAGTGAAAGACTGTCCACCACATGGGAGGAGTTTGGTTCCCTGATTCTTTCAGAGAAATGCAGGAGTCTGGCATTTTACATGTAAGGAACCAGCCAATAATATTTACACTAACTTACTACTTTTTATTTTTTAATATCAAAAGATGGATAGGGACCAGGATCTCTGTATGGAGGCAGCAAAATAATTTCAGATTTTTAGGGAGTTGAATCTTTTATTAATCTATGAAAGAAAAATTTATCTCAAAAGAATTCATTGTTAAATTCTGATATTCCAGTTTTGTGCTCAGAACTGGTTGAGAAACATTAACTCACATAAAATGAATAAGTAAATAATGATTTTCTTATCATTTCAGTAAGTCGGACTCAAGAAAAAAAAAGTTGTTTTATGAATCTTTCCTGTAATAATTCATAATCATTTTTAGTTTGTCTATGTTTTAGCCATTTAAATATAAAAAAGAAAAGTAATAAAAATAGGAATGAAAAAGAATGGATATTTTTTTACTGATAATATTGATTAAATTTCTTTATTTTATGATGATTGGGAAACAAGTCTTTAAAACCTATAGTAATACCTCTTCACAGGTCCAGGTTTGGACCAGCACATGGTGCCTTGGAAGGTCATGAATAACTCTTTGAATGGTATATATATTAAACATAGGAAGTTTCTTTGCCATGCAGACTGTGTAGAATCTGAGCTATCCCTTTCCCTCATATAGCCTCATTTTGACACACTCAATAGGTACCACATAAAGCCTGATCTGCAGAAAGCCAAACTCAAACCTTACAAAATTTAGTTGTAAAATCCTCATTACCAGACCACTGAGGAGCAGCGAACAGCATAAAACCTGATCAGCCTGCAAGTTACTCGCAGGCTGATCTGGTTTTATGCTGTTCGCATTGGTCTTTTCATGGTATCCTCTATGAGGGAAAGGGCTATAATACTGAACGAGCAATCAGAGGAGACCCTGATCAGATCTGGGTCACTGACTCAAATTGAGTCTATGAAGTAAAAGGGTTAACTTATGTGAAGATAAATATTATATTATATTAATAATTATATTAACTGTTGAATATGGAAATGTGTATTACTTGTAAGCCTTAACCACCCCCCCCCCTTACAGAAAACCATGTGTGTTTGTGTATTGTACAGTGAGAGACACATTATTATAAGATAAACTTCAGATAATTGTTAAAGCAGGATTTCCTGCAAAATCATCCTGTATATAAGCCATTACCATTTGCGGATAATACATTATTGCTTTCGCATGATTCAAGCATCTTTGTTTAAAGACAGGAAGAAGGAAATGAAAGAAGCTATACACATGTAAATCCTTGCTTAGTTTAATCTGTATAAATGACTGAGGCGTGTCTATATCAGGTTTATTTATATCCATGTAACTTGCCAGAAGCCTTGTTTTCCCCCAAATTGGTGGGAAGAAAATTCCTAAAATCATGTGCTTTCTCTCAAAGTTAGGTTAAAACCACTTGGGATTTTGTCTCATAACATAAATCGTTAAAAAAAATATAAATCAAATAGTAAAATCTGCTAAATCACTAGCTTAATATTTTTCAGTGTCTTTTAAATTTCTTAAAATGACTAATTCACATGATATTTTTTCCCAAAACTTTTGAGTTTTGTACTGAAGTTTCTCAAAATGGAAAGAATAAGGTTTCCTCCCAAATTGGGCTAAAGAAAGCCTGACTGAGCTCCATAATAACATGAGAATTAATATAGCAGGGTCATTCATTGGACCCAATATCTCTATAGTGTATTTTGTCATTTGTTTGTTGATTTAAATGCATTTTCATATGCCATAATAAAACTTAATCTAATATAATGAAGTATCTAGACATAGATTCCAAATATAGTGTTATAATGGAGCTGCACTGTATCTAGACATGGACCCCAAATTAGCTAATATAATGAAGTATCTAGACATGAATTCCAAATATAACGTTATAATGGAGCTGAACTGTATCTAGACATAGATTCCAAATATAGTGTTATAATGGAGCTGCACTGTATCTAGACATGGACCCCAAATGTAGTGTTATAATGGAGCTGAACTGTATCTAGACATGGACCCCAAATATAGTGTTATAATGGAGCTGCACTGTATCTAGACATAGATTCCAAATATAGTGTTATAATGGAGCTGCACTGTATCTAGACATGGACCCCAAATATAGTGTTATAATGGAGCTGCACTGTATCTAGACATAGATTCCAAATATAGTGTTATAATGGAGCTGCACTGTATCTAGACATAGATTCCAAATATAGTGTTATAATGGAGCTGCACTGTATCTAGACATGGACCCCAAATATAGTGTTATAATGGAGCTGCACTGTATCTAGACATAGATTCCAAATATAGTGTTATAATGGAGCTGCACTGTATCTAGACATAGATTCCAAATATAGGTTATAATGGAGCTGCACTGTATCTAGACATAGATTCCAAATATAGGGTTATAATGGAGCTGCACTGTATCTAGACATGGATTCCAAATATAGTGTTATAATGGAGCTGCACTGTATCTAGACATGGACCCCAAATATAGTGTTATAATGGAGCTGCACTGTATCTAGACATGGATTCCAAATATAGTGTAATAATGGAGCTGCACTGTATCTAGACATGGACCCCAAATATAGTGTTATAATGGAGCTGCACTGTATCTAGACATGGACCCCAAATATAGTGTTATAATGGAGCTGCACTGTATCTAGACATGGACCCCAAATATAGTGTTATAATGGAGCTGCACTGTATCTAGACATGGACCCCAAATATAGTGTTATAATGGAGCTGCACTGTATCTAGACATGGACCCCAAATATAGTGTTATAATGGAGCTGAACTGTATCTAGACATGGACCCCAAATATAGTGTTATAATGGAGCTGCACTGTATTTTCCAGCACTTATTGTTTAACGTCTTTATTGAAAGTGGATAACATTAACCAATCTTTTATATGGTCTTCAAGAAATTCCTTAGAAACAGCTGTAGCTTTTGTGCCCATGTATGCAGAAAGAGGTTTGTGTTACCATGAAAATTTGCTTCATGAAAATGGTTATTTTGTTTTCCTTCTGTTCAAATTCTGAATGAAAAAATAAAAATCTATAATCATAAATACTAGAATAAATGCTCCAGGTTATGAAAAAGACAAACATTCTGAATGAATCCAAAGAAGGCAAGTTCATGCTTTTGGCTAAAGGAATGAGAAATGATAGATCATATCATACACTATAAAATGTAAGATGTTATCATTTTCATGACATTATTGACAAGGCTGGGTCCAAACATTTAATTAACTTTGTCAAATTATTGACATCCCATTAATTACAATATGTATGATTATAATAGAAGATCCCTATGGAGGATTTTTAAACATTTATTTTTTTTGTAAGAGCTAGAATATTATTTCACTTGTGGTCATAGAAAATTGATAATTTTTACTATCACAAGTTTGGTCTTATAATGAAATTTTTAAATAAAATATTAATTTCTTTTTTAAAAAAAATGATCAAATCAGCATGGACAGGCAAACAATTTTCAGCAGGGGCATAAGTGATATGGCCGTTATGAGTTTTTCCTAAGAAAACAGTGAATATAGTGTTTGTCTGTTGGGAGACAGATCTAGTGTTGTCCCATTAATTAATGATGTCATGCCATATGGCATGATACCACATCCAGGAAAACTATCCTTATACAGGGCCAACCAATCCAGGATAAAAACATTCATTTATGCATAATGAGGATCAAAAAGGGAGCTATCATGTAGTCCGTACAAGTTTGGTGGGTACAAAGTGATTTGGAGGTTAAAACACCCTTTACAACAGTTGAATGGGAATGCTGATCAGTACCATTATGATGTTTGTATGTACTCCAGCATGGTCAGATAACCAATGGCTGCTGATTACACTAACTTCTCCATAAATAAATGAAGAGTAATGGAAGGAATTGACCGTGGGTGTCTGACAATGGTCATCCAGTGACCTCCCACTTCTAATCTATAATATTATAATAAACATATATTCATGAAAAATGGTAGATATACCCTGAGTTTGGTCATTATCCAATATCACTTCAATTTCGCTGGTAGGTCCTTGAATATTACTGTATTTATAGGTATACAGAAATTTGCCCCCCTCATATAACAGGCTCATGAAATAAAGTCATGTATCCACAAGACCTTAATGATACACCTATCCAGGTCAGCAGAGGCCCTGGTACAGGAGGAATCGTCCCAGGACATGTGGCGACTGTTCAGTTCCAACACCTCCGCCGTGGCCTCGTGTGCTGAAGAGTTCAGCAGGGACATGATCCACTTCATGCCGGTCTCCATCTTTAACCACAGTGTCCACCCAGCTGAGGCAGTGGCAGCTTACGAGTCTGTGTGCAGGTCAGGCTGTGGCATTGAAATTGTTGTTGTATTCCTAGCTTCGTTTGATATGCTCTTATCTAATGATGATGATGATGATGTGGCATAGAAATTAACATTGTTTTCCTGGCTTCATTTGATGATGATAATGATGATGATGCTGTCGATATTACACTTTGCATATACAATATAATATTGAAAAACACCCTGTTATCAAGTTCTGGGGCCAGATTTACTAAACTTTGTACAAATTTGACCTTAGTCGTAAGTCTTTTGTTCTACATAGTGTATTTTCACATTAAAACATGAAGAAAGATGACCCAATTATTGCATTATACAAACACAACACTTTTTGTAAAGAAAGATTTACAGGAAAAATACTATTTTACATCTATGAATTTTCGCTTAAAAGATTTTTTTTTCGTATGAAGTTTAGTGCAATGGGCCCCTGTGTCTGGATGTAATACCATTAATCCTTCCCAGTGAAATACTTAACATTTTGTCAATCTTGGTTTGATTGCCCAGATAAAAATGTAGCATAAATTAATGAGAATACCATGCTACATATAAGGGATTCCTTGTTCATCCTCTCCGAAGGTTCCATATAAATATGTTACAGGGACGAGATCTACCAGTACATGTACTGCCTGGACGAGAGGCGACTGAACGTCTCCTCGCCCGCAGACGACTTTGTGTTCCAGATTATCAGCACTGTCAACCTCAGGATGAGCTACAATAACCTGTGCTCCAAGATACATGGTGAGTCTTACTGAGACAAAACAATACAGGTCACCCAAGTATAACCTCTTGCAGAATTGAGTGTTGCAGTTTCAATATAATGGTCTCAGTCAGATCCATGACAAGGACAAATTATATTTACTTTAAACTTATGTATTTTATGTTGATTGGATAATAAGCTTTACAACTTATACTAATCCCTCTTGATGGTTCCTGGGTTGGACCAGTACTTTGTGCTCAGGAAGGTCATAAAAAAATCCTTGTCCCGAATGGGGTATGAATCCACCACCTTCAGATCCTCTGTAGGGTATGTTACCACTGGACACCAAGGGGCCCTTCAATCACTTTTGAAAAATTGATATTCACACAGTACAACTTACTGATCAAATTTGTGAATGTTTAGTTTCTTTTCATACCCCTGCAGACAAAGTTTGAGAAGGGGTACATAGGAGTCAGTATGTTTGCTTGTTGGGATGTCAGTCCGTCCGTGGCAAAAGTCTGTCCCTCCATACCAGCTTTTATTCTATGAAATAGCCACATGGGGGGTATTCATAGTCTCCAGTGATGGTTTTAGTTTAGTTTTTTAATCTACAGACTCAGCTGAATTTTTTTGCCTCCTATATCACAACAAGCCATATCTTCTTTTATATGGCATATGAAGCTCAGGGTGCCATGATCCATTGTATGTCAGGTGGCCCAGGTTCAAGCCCTATAGGAGACTAGAATCCTTAATGACATGCCTGGTGCAGGTGCTGAAGACTAGTTCAACCTGGAACAGCCATGATACCTTAGTAATTATACCCCTTCAAACAAAGTTTTAGAGGGAGTATATATAGGGGTCGGTCTGTTGGTTTGTCGGTTTGTTTGTTTGTTTGTTTGTCGTGATGACGTCTATCTGTGGCAAAAATCTTATTCAGCTCAAATTTTGCATATGCATTAATAATGATGTGTAAATTGCATGACATAATTTATATGGGCGTCATCCAAAGAATGACTGAGTTATGGCCCCTGAATTGACTTAAAAATATTGTGTTGCGAACTGCTTTTACATTACTTTACCGATTTAGCTCAAAATTTGCATTTGCATTAATAATGAGGTGTAAATGTGTGTGACATTATATTTGTGCTAGTCTTCTAAAGAAAGAATCATGGCCTTTAATTGGACTTAAAAATTTTTTTTACAGCTTTTGTTCTATGAAAAAGGTGGAGGTATTCATCACCTTCAGTGATAGTTCTAGTTTTTAAGCTGAAATATCTTGTTTCCCAACCAACATAAAGAAATCATGTTTAAGTTTAAACTTTTTAAAGTCTGTCAAGCTCAAATTCCACTAACAACAATTTACGCCAGTAGTAATACCAGTTCATAAATAGGTTAGAAAAAACATTTCACTATAATCTTGTTTTATGAAATATTTATAAAAAAAGTTAACATGAATATTTGACTAACAATATGTTTCATAAGGCAAAATATTTCAGTACTTTTATTTGGGAAATGAGAATAATGAAATACACCCTTAAGTATTTAAGAATTACTTAGCGTCAAGTAACGTTGATAGTATTGGCTCCTTTTAAAAAAATTATCAGATATGCAGGTAATAAATAAAACATGGATAATTTTATCTTGAACATCATAATCAGCATCTAAGTAACATAAAATAAAGAGTACATGCTTCGAAAAATCATGATTAACCAAGATGCAATCTCCTGAGCACCATGCCTATTTTGAAGTTTATTCCGAGTTCCGATGCAGACTACATAGGTTGAGAAACAGATGGGTGAAAAATGCTCTCACTTTTCTGATCCTCATTTTTTCCCTGTTTGCCCTCAACTTATTGCAATTTTACTGTCTTATTAACTCTATATGAATCACCATTACCCTCATGAATATTCATATATAAATTTATGACTTATGAATATTTATTTACTGAACTTTAAATGGTGTATGAAACAATGGACCATTCTTTGCCATGCAGACTTTGTAGAATCTGAGCTACAATATTGTTTAAGCAAACCAGGAGACCTTTATTCTGGGTCTGCTCTGTTTGCCATTGCGTCAAAATGAGCCTATAATGAATCAAAGGTTAATTTGTGGACATTTTAGTGCTGAAGGAAAACCTCCACTGCCTTGTGAATGCTGAGATGGAACTGGCCACCTGTTCCTGCTACATCTCAGACCTCCTGACACAGATATCCGATCTCTCATTAAACCAGCACAACTTGTCTTACGATGACCTTGTGGAACCGTTTTGTGGGTAAGGTGACTGAAGACTAAATATTCAACTATATTTCATGCTTTAACATCAAAATAAAAATACAAGTAATTCCAAAATCTAATGCTGAAGCTAATCTCAAGTTTAAAATATTAATGTTTAATCCCTATTTATAAATTATAGTTAAAAGTACTTACCTGCAAAATATATGTTAATCAAGAAATACGTATGAGATTCAAACATATCAACAATTTTATGTAATCATGGATGAATATAATAATTGTCATACAGGAGTTTACAATATTAACATTAAACAGAGTTTTAAGATATGGAAAATTATTGGAGATTTTCAAAAAAAAGGAATTTAATATTATTATGATAATATTTGTAAAAGTTCAGCACGATCTTTGTCACAGTATCTTAATTCTACAGCAAAAGGTGAAAAATGTGTTACCATCATCATGAATATATAAACAAATTAGCATAACACAGTGTCACTGCTAAGTTGAGAACAGGAAATCACAGCTTAAATAAATGTCTCACTTAAATTTCTGTTTTTGTGTCTACACCATCCTTACGATCACTCATTCTGTAATGGTTCCCTGCATTTATAAGCAGTCATAAAATTTACATGGATAATTTTGGGTAAATGACAAAAAAAATTTATCAGTCTGCAGACATTGTAGAGATATATCTCTACATCATATTCTGCAGACACAGATTGGTCAGCAATTGGCTGCTGAAGAGAGTACCGGTAACGTGTTTTTAAGAATTGTGACATAAATTCAGTGGGAAGAAAAAATATTGTCATTACACGGGGAGTCCATTATAAAGAATAATCGTTAATGAAATAAGTATGGTACCATCATCTGTTTCTTTTTTTCTTCTTTTTAAAGACGATTTCGGGATTTAGTTATGCGCAACCAAAATGCGCACAAGGGAGATAATAGTTTCGCCTAATAGGAGGTTGTTGCACAGAAAATCAAAACACAAATCAGTAAATCCAAACTGCAAAATGTCACAAATTTTTCATCTTCGCGGCAAGTTTGCAAAGAAATCGACTGTTGAAAGAACGAAGGGAGTTAATGTTGGATGTCAGTCGTCAAGTTTAAACTCCAGTGGCATAGTTCTACCTGAATGCCTCCTGTAATTAGCTGGACGTCGCTATATGACTGAAATACTGTCGCAGCGACGGTAAATTCAAATAGTCAAGTCAAGTCAAGTCATATCTTTAATATTTCTGTGTAAAGCACATTTTTAAAATCCACTGTATGCAATAATGATATATCATGTTTAATTATCATTATGTTATCTGAATGTACCAAAGTAGTTTATAGTTTGAAACCAAAGAATGTGTATTTTTAAAGCAGCACACATCCAAATTTATGCTGTATTTATGAAATTTTAGAAAGTGGTTCTAAATATTAAAAATTCTTCATAGAAATAATTAATAAATAAATATCATGGTTTAAGTTTGCATGTGGCATTTCTACAGATATTAAATATAATGTGTCAAAATTTGCAAAAATTGACATTTTTCCAATTGCCACGGGTTGAGCTTTAAAAACAAGGTCAAGGACACAGAGAGCATCTCATTTTGTGATCCTTTGGTATTTATAGATCTAGTATATCTTTTTAAAAATGATATTTAACTATTATTGATAAAATACTGTAAATAAGAAAACAATACCAGTTACATTATGATGGTTACTGATAATGCCACCTTTTTTAATATTTTATCAAATGTCGTGGTTCACATAATGTAATTTTGTGAAGAAACTAACACGGTGACCCATTGTTTTTTACATGTGTATGTCATCAGGAGATATTATTCTATAATATATATAAATTTGGGAAATTTCTATGGAACAGTTTTTTGTAATTGAAGATTTAGTGTGAAAAGTTGTTGTATTTTGTTGAAATTGTGGGACTATTTTTCACACTAGCCCGCCACTATAAAATGTAGTTTTGATTCTAGATACCATCACAGACACTGTATAAGCATTTATATCAATGAAATAAATGTCATATCAAATTTTATAGGTGATAAAAAAATGCACTCAGTTATGTTTTGTCTTTTTGTCCAACATTTAGTACATATCAGTATGTACTGTATTTGATGCTGAATCAGTTCCAGAAATGACATCTACACCTATCTATGAAATTGAGCTATATCTCAAAAACGAGTTCGGTGACCCCTTATTTTCTTTGCATTTTTGAATTTCTCAAACTTATTTCTACAAAATATAAAAAAATGAAAAAAGTCTATGGAAGGGAAGAAAATCTAGAAATCGTCTTTAAATAATTTCTGGGGACTCTATAAGTATATTTCTTTTTCAGGTTTTATGGCAGTTTTGCGGAGTGTTATGTCAGCCTGCTGGGTATGTGTAACCTTGACCTTGGTCTGTTGATGGAAGACGTTTACCTTGGCCCTCTGACCTCAACGTGCCAGAACTCCAGGGCCGTCCCCTGTGTACCTATAAATCCATACGCTGGCACCAACGTGTCCGGTGTTATCAAGTGTGGAGAGCCTGTCAGTCGGTTCCTGGCAAACCTGACAGCCTCACTTGGTAACATCAGTGTTGCTATGGAGATGGGAGAAATGATGGAGCGCATGGATAAACTGGTTATAGATACTTATGAGTACACATGTAGGTATGTCATATTTCTGTCTATTTATTGATCACAGTTCTTTATTATCCATCAATAATTTCCAATCTTTTAGTACTTTTATATTTCGTACTTGTTTATGTTCTATGCATTGATTTGATTGGTCATGTTTTCTTCATATTTTTTACCCCCCCCCCCCTTTGTTTTAAAGGTTGGGGTTTGCAGTTTATAATTCATCTTTTATTAATAAGAGAAAACTTTGAAGAAGAGGGGGCATATTGTTTTACAAATGTCGGTTGGATGGTCGTTCTGTCTGCTAGTCGGTTGGTCCGTCTAATCAATAACTGGAGAAACACTTGGGCCTCCATTCCTCAAACTTTATAAGGTGATTGGTCATGACTAATAGATGACCGCTATTGATTTTGGGGTCACTTGGTCAAAGGTCAAGGTCACAGTGACCTTGAAAATTGTTTCCGATCAATAACTGAAGAATGCTTGGGCCCACATTCCTCAAACTTCATAGGGTATTGGTCATGACTAGTAGATGACTACAATGATTTTGGTGTCACTTGGTCAAAGGTCAAGGTCACTGTGTCCTTGATGGGATGGTGGGGAGCTTAGGGGGGCATATGTGTCATTCGGACAACTCCTGTTTTCATTTTAGCTCACCTTTGCCAAAGGTGAGCTTCTGTGACAGATGAATATCCGGCTTAAACTTAAAATGACATCTCCTCCTAAACTACTTGGCCCATTATCATAAAACTTCACAGCGAATGTTCCTTGCATGGTCTTCTCCCAAAGATGATCAAAGAATTAAATTCCATGCCAAAATCTGGTTGCCAGTGGAATTAAAAGGGGAAAAAATGTGAAAACTTAAAAAATCTAAAAGTAATGACTGGTTTTTAAAATATTATTGCACAGATTTTCCTTTGGTTCACTTCTCTACCAAGATTGTAAATAAAATTTGGATCCATTGAAAACCATGTCTGCCAGGGGCAATGCCTGTTTTCCTTATACAGTAGAGTTTGTTTATAACTTGAGTGCATTTAACATTAGCATGCTTATAACATTAAAATTTCAAAGTCCCAATCAAACCCCTTCTTTGTCTATATAAAAATTATTTCATAGAACATTTTTGCATATAACATCATCATCCGTATAAGGCCCAACTTACCAGATCCCCAGGCCGATAACTGCTTTAATTATAACATTTTATTGTCCCGGCATCTCTGAATGGGTATGAGTGAGAATTGGCAAACCATTAAAATCACTTCCAGTTGCGAGGCGGTGCATTGCTGAATTTATTGTTTCACTGTTAACAGTAAGATAATTACTGTGCAGTATGCGACTTTATTTGTGAGGTGTTTTTACCAATAAAGATACATACACAGGTTCAGTAACTTATGGACAGTATGTTTACATCTAAATGAAATGGCGAGTACAACTCCAAGCTGAAAAAGAGAAAAATGTGTCTCTGAACATGAAGCTGCAAATTATTAATGACATTGAACGAAGTCTAGGAATGATCTGTGTGACATTTATGAGACGTTAAATTCAATATGGCATAATAAGCTGAAAATGGCCCTTGGAGATATGAGTCCAAAATGCAAATGTATGTCATTTTACCATTTGTTTTCTTATGCTTATTAAAGAAGATAAAGAACCATTTGTTGTATATCTTTATTAAACAGTTCATGTATGATAGAACAAAGCGGTAATTACATGTATCATAATGTATGCAGCTTCCCTGAGACACCGGTCAGGTTTAGTTATCATTTGTGAAAATATATGTCACATTTAGATTTCACAGTGTATAGGGTTAATAAAGTAAGTTACTTAGTAATTTTTCAATAAAAATATAGTGAATTACATGTTCACCTCCATTTATAAAATAGTAATGGAATAAACATTATTTTTAAATAACACAACTACATAAACATAACTTTTTTATGCGCAGATTACGGAAACACTCGATAATTACCAAGTTAATAGCAAGTCTGTTTACAGACTGAAAAATGTTTATAACATTATATCGGTTATAGAATTCAAATCACCCTGGTCCCCTGCATAATGTTATAAATAAACTTTACTGTATGTATATAGTACAAATTTAAAAAATCATCTTGTCCAAAATTGCTTGCTAGATTTCAAAGTTGTTTTTTTCCCAGATGTTCCTTGGGTCACTCTCTTTCTTGTAAAAATTATTTAAAATGGTCGAAAAACATGGCCACCAAGGGGGCGGAGCCCATTTTCCTCATATGTATATAGTACAAATTTGGAAATTTGTATAAAAGTATGAACTGGATTTCAAAGGTTTTTAGCACAGATGTTCCTTTGGTATCTTTCTTTCAAGATTGTTATAATTATTTGAATCCTTTGAAAAATATGGCTGCCAGGGGGCATGCCCATTTTTCATAATATCATGAGATATTTTCTGTTTCTTTTTCTCTCACTTATACCTGGTTACAGGGCCTTCATGACCCTCTTGATTGAATTATAAAGCTAGCCTCTAGCTTGACTATATTCCAAGAATAAGGAGAGCTTTTCTTCACACTTAAGCATAGGTGTGGCCAAAATGGTTAAGTGTTTTGGTTAAGTTTTTCATATATATGTACCATTTCACTTTTTCACTGAACCCTTTGAGTTATTGCTGTGAAACTTGGAATACCTGTTTATGACTATCACTTCTACCAATAGGCAAGAGTATGTAACACTGTCACTATTTGACATAATTATGCCCCTTTTGTATTTTCCAAATTCAGATTCTTGTTTTGCCCTTACTGCAAAGGTTTTATTTTTAGCTCACCTGAGCACAACATGCTCAAGGTGAGATTTTGCGTTGGTCGTCAGTCGTGTCGTCAGCAATTTGCTTTAAACGACATCTCCTCTTAAACTGCTGGACAGAATTTGATAAAGCTTGATGGGGATGATCCTTTGGTAAATCTTCACAAAAGTTGCTAAAATAAATTTGATCTATGTAGAACTCTGGTTGCCATGGCAACAGAAAGAAATAAATTATGAAAACTTTAAAAATCATCTCCTTTAAAACCACTGACCAGATTTCAAAATATTTTAGTACAGATGTTCCTTGGGTAACCCTCTACTATGATTGCTAAAATTATTCCGATCTCTTAAAAAACATGGCCACCAGGGGCGGGGCTAATTTGCCTTATATGTATATAGTGAAAACTTTAAACTCAATCGTCATCTCCTCTGAAACTGCTGGACAGAATTTGACTAAACTTGGCAGGGATGATCCTTGGGTCAACCTGTACAAAATTTGCTAAAATTAACTTGATCCATTTAGAACTCTGGTTGCCATGGCAATGAAAAGAAAATATGAAAACTTATATCTTCTTCAAAACTACTGGCCAGATTTCAAGATGTTTTAGTACAGATGTTCCTTGGGTAACCCTCTACCAAGATTGCTAAAATTATTCTGAATTATAAAACTGTAAAAGCAATAGTCTTTTTACTTAACTTACCTGATAAGCAATAGCTTTTATTGGGTAAAACTTACCTCCCGTATTGTACTGAGTCAATCAGCAATAGTCCTTTTATATAACATACCTGGGTCATATACTCACCTAACCTTACTCGGTATTGTAATGAGGCAATCATAAACTTTTATTTAATACATTGCTATGGTGTCTTTGTACTTCACTTGTTTTTTACAATAGTCTATGTCTTTGAATGTCACAAATTTTTATCTATTATCCAAGTCTTGTATGTCACTTTCCCTACAGATTTAATAATTAATCTTTGAATGTCGCTTTTATCAAGGTGCTTCCCCTTTTAAAAGTATGTACCAATATAAATTCTCTCTCTCTCTCTCTCTCTCTTTCTGTCTTGACGAAGAATGTGTATGTGTATTTGTATATATATATTTAAATATGTACATGTATATATTTTTTTCTAACTTAAATAGCTATCGGTAACTGATCCTCCAATATATCTATGAATTTGGATAAAGAGACTGCATACCATCAAGCCGCTTGACTGTAACACACAAGAATATCCTTCTTTGCCATTGAACGTCAGTTGACGTCCTAGAGAAAAGGCGCCAAATGTAACGTCATCTTTTGACATTGTTATGTATGACGTTGACGTCGTTCATGGCAATAACAATATGACGACTATTCAAACATCTATAATGTAGAACTTACTAAAATTCATGATGTTTTTTTTTGAGAAAGGCATATTTTTCTGAAATATTGAGTTAGAGTGAATTAATTATTTATTGTATTGTTTCCCTCTGGAAAATTAACATATTTATTGTTAAATATATGTTGTCAGTAATACAACACCATATTAAATCAGGATTAGCTTGGCTTTATAAATCACGCATAGTTCCAAATTCATATTTAGTTGGCAAAAGATATACTTCGATCATCCATGCCTGACTAAGAAACAAATGTATGAACTTAAATTCAGATCTCTTAAATAATCAACTTATAGAAAATTCAAGCTGTGTCTGTGGTTATTATAATGAAGATGCTGAACATTACATTTTTAATTGCAAAAACATTACACAAGAAAGGCTACATCTGTTTCACGACACTAGAAAAATTCACCCACTTAGTGTCAATAAATTTATGTTTGGGATAAGTGAACTTACAAAAAATGACAATAATAAGCTTTTTTAAAGTTTTCAAAAATATATTAAAAATACAAAACACTTAAATTAACATTATATTTCTAAAAATGAAATGAACACTCTTCTGCATGTCGATTGATTATGATGTTTGTGTTGCAAGGTGGGATAGAATTTAAAACAATGACTAATTTCTTATCATTGTGATTAGTTTATGGGTTAGGCGTACATTGGTTCATCTCTGTCTATTTAGTATTTAGTGTTAATTAATTATTCTCAAAGTCTTCATAAGTGTGGTTTCCTAGTACAAAATGTGCATTTACTGGTTGATCCCTTGTCAGTATGACATCCCTTAGGTGCTCCTGCATTCTCTCCTTTAACTGGTGTTCTGTCTCTCCCACATAGACTGTAACATCACATCGTGCACAACTAATAGCATATACCACGTTTTTCACCTGACAACATACATCAGTGTGCACACTATAGAAATCACGGCCTGCTGTGTCTGAAATAGGCATGTCTGTAATAATATTGTGGGTAGAACTGAAAGACGATTACATGAGACAATTTGGATAAAGAGACTGCATACTATCAAGCCGCTTGGCTACAACTCGCAAGAATTGCCTTCTTTGCCATTGAACGTCAGTTGATGTCCTGGAGAAAAGGCGCCAAATGTAACGTCATCTTTTGACGTTATTTTGTATGACGTTGATGTCGTTCATGGCAATAACAATATGGCGACTATTCAAACATCTATAATGTAGAACTTACTAAAATTCATGTTGTTTTTCTTGAGAAAGGCATACTTTTCTGGAATATTGAGTTAGAGTGAATTTAATTATTTATTGTATTATTTCCCTCTGGAAAATTAACATATTTATTGTTAAATATATGTCTTGAACAGCTAGGCTATAGAATACTGTCCCAAGATTATTTTGCTTGGCAATATTAATGAGGATCAATAAACAAACACATATAATAAATTCAACAACATAATGCTTCTGTGTTGAGGTGTTAAAAACACCAGCATCAGTAAGTGACCACTTTTGCGCATTAGCTTTTATCCGTAGTCATGTTAATATAATACTGCATATATGCGAATTGTTTGGAATTACAAGAATGCATATTTTACTTCTTTAAATAATCTTATACTAACTACAGATTGGTCATTTCTAAATTCCTATAATGTACATGAAGCAACTGATATTTTTACAAGGTGCCTTATGGAACTTATTAAAGCATGTATTCCTAATGAAGATGTCACGGTTAGACCAAATGACAAACTATGGTATAACTCTCAAATTCGAAGTGTTTCACGTAAATGAGATTGTCTTAAAACTAAAGCTTTAACGTCAGGTCTGATAAATGATTGGCAAACTTATAAACACTTAAGAAATAAAGTAAATAATATGAAAAAACATGCAAAAGGAGAGTTTTATAACATGATAGAGTATTCATTATGTGATATGAAAATAAATATCCTAAACAATATTGGAAAACAATAAAAATGCTTACAAAAGAAAATTATAAGCCTAATCAAACTATGCCTCCATTATTAAATGACAGTAACACATTTTCCTTTACAGACTATGAAAAAGGTAATACTTTAAATGATTATATTGTATTGATTTCAAATGTAATGAGTCTTCAGCTCAGCTTCCCGATTTTTCATATAAAACTGTATGTAGTCTTCGTTATATCACCATCTAAGAGTCTGAGGTAATTGATGTTCAAAAAAAAATTCTTAACAATAATATATCGTGGTCCAGACCAAATAAGTCATCAAATGCTAAAGGAAACATGTAGGACTATCAGCTATCCACTCACTATTCTTTTCAATAGATCATTACGTGATTGCATATATCCAGACGTTTGGAAAATAGCACACGTTATGCCCTTATTAAAGAAAGGAAACAAAGAGTATCCAAGCAATTACCGCCCCATATCATTAATAAGTTGTATAGATAAAGTAATGGAACACACATTTTTTAAACACAATTACCTTCTTTCTAACAATCTAATTTATACAAACCAATCGGGTTTCATACCAGGTCACTCCACAATTTATCAACTTATTGATATTTATAACCAAATATGTAAAGGCTTTGATGATAAAAAATCAACTTGTAAGGTATATTGTGACATATCAAAAGCATTCAATAGGGTATAGCATAAAGGTCTAATATTTAAACTACGTCAATATGGGTTTTCTGACAATATCTTAAAATGATTATCAGCTTATCTTCAAGGAAGCCAACAAAGAGTTATGGTTAATTCTACATTTTCTGACATCAAATCCTTACATGCAAGCTTTCCTCAAGGCTCAGTTTTAGGTCCATTACTTTTTCTCATTTATATCAATGACATATCAGATTCATTACTAAGCACAATCCGTTTATTTGCAGACGATAGTTCTCTAGCAGTTACAAGTCAAGATACTGAATATATAGAAAACACGGTAAATCATGATCTCCAAAAACTGCATGAATGGTCCAAACAATGGTTAGTCTCTTTCAATCCCAATAACACAGAAGTAGTCTTTTTCAGTCTTACAGACATTGTAAAACCTCTCTTATCGTTCAACAATATAATTCTAGATTTTTCAAACCAACATAAACACTTAGGAGTAACTTTAAGTAGCGATGGTAGGTGGCATCCCCACATAAATAATATAATAAGTTCAGCCACTAAAGTTCTTAATGCAGTGAGATTAGTCAAGTATAAGTTAAACAGACGAACTTTAAACCAGATATATATATATATATCATATCTACGTCCATTGCTGGAATATGCATCTATTCTCTTTACTGTACAAACTATGAGAAGGATACTCTTGAAAAATTTCAATACGAAGCAGCAAGAATTGTTGTTGTTATATTGGGGTTTACCGTCACTGCGATAGTATTTCAATCATATAGCGACGTCCAGCTAATTACAGGTGGAGGAAGACCCCGAGTACACAGAGGTACCCGGGTAGAACCACAGACCTACCACAAGCCAGCTGGAAGGCTTCCTCACATGAAAAATCCGAAGTCCCTACCGGGATTCGAACCCACAGCGGTGAGGGGCTAAGAGATTTGTAGTCCACGACTGTAACCGCTTGGCCATGGCGGCCCCAGCAAGAATTGTAACAGGCTTAACACGATCAGTATCAATTGCAAATCTTCTAAATGAAATAGGTTGGGCATCGATCTTTAGAAAACAGGAGACACTATCAAAAACTAAAACTTATGTATAAATTATATAATGGTGACTTACCAAGTTATAGTAATCAGCTTTTTCCTGATTTCGTCAGTAATACAACACCATATGCATTACGTAATGCTAATGACATAAACTATGTACGTATGCGAACACAGATTTATGCCAAATCTGTTATACCATCATGTATTAGCAATGGAACAACTTAGATATAAACATTAGACAATCTACATTCTTGAATATCTTTAAATCTAGATTAGCTTGGCTTTATAAATCACGCATAGTTTCAAATTCATATTTAGTTGGCGAAAGATATACTTTGATCATCCATGCCTGACTAAGAAACAAATGTAGCAACTTAAATTCAGATCTCTTTAATAATCACCTTAGAGACAATTCAAGCTGTGACTGTGGTTATTATAATGAAGATGCTGAACATTACATTTTTAATTGCA
This sequence comes from Solen grandis, assembly GCA_021229015.1. Taxonomy (NCBI): domain Eukaryota; kingdom Metazoa; phylum Mollusca; class Bivalvia; order Adapedonta; family Solenidae; genus Solen; species Solen grandis. The sequence continues at coordinate 15,256 of JAIFHC010000299.1, read as the reverse complement.
AAAAAATTACACAAGAAAGGCTACATCTGTTTCATGACACTAGAAAATATCACCCACTTAGTGTCAATAAATCTATGTTTGGGATAAGTGAACTTACACAAAATGACAATAATAAGCTTTTTCAAAGTTTTCAAAAATATATTAAAAATATGAAATGCTTTAATTAACATTTATATTTCTAAAAATTGAAATGAACACTCTTCTGCATGTTCATTTATAATGATGTTCGTGTTGCAAGGTGGGATAGAATTTCACACAATGACAAATATTTTATCATTGTGATTAGTTTATGGGTTAGGCATACATTGGTTCATCTCTGTCTTTTAGTATTAGTTAATTATTCTCAAGTCTAAAAATTTAAACATTTAATTATTACAGATCATATGTCATAATAAATTTGCCTAATGTATACTTTGAGAAATCTGAATCTATGTTAAAATAACTTGTGGTTTTATCCATTTGTATAATCTAACTACATGTATAATCATCATATATGTATTGATGTATGTAATATTTGAGTAATAAAATATGTTTAAATCAAACTGTAAAAAAACATGGCCGCCAGGGTTGGGGCTAAATTGCCTTATATGAATATAGTGAAAACTTTAAATGACATCTTCTCTGAAACCATTGGACAGAATTTGAGTAAACTTGGCAGGGATGATCAGTGGTTGAACCTTCACAAATGTTGCTAAAATAAACTTGATCCATCTAGAACTCTGGTTGCAGTGGCAATGGAAAGAAAGAATTATGACAACTTTAAAAATTCATCTCCTTCAAAACTACTGGCCAGATTTCAAAATGTTCAAGATGTTCCTCGGGTAACCCTTTACTCAGGTGAGCGATTCAGGGCCTCTATGGCCCTTTTGTTTTATTGAGCATCTGGCCTGAAATCCGGAGATTGTGGGTTCAATCTTGTCTGACATACCAAAGTCATTAAAAATGGTATAGCTCCCTTCCTCAAACCTCATTTAGTGTAACCAGCCATGTCCATCATTTGATCCTTCCATAATGTACAAACCACTGTGATCTTTTATCAAAAGAGATCTCTCTAGTCAAATGGACATTCTTTGCAATATTGCTGTTTTGTAGAATGTTTTAATAGAATTGTTTGTGGTACTGTCTCCAGTATAGGTGACCAGTTGCTGCACTGTATAGAGGATGTCTTCGTCTGGTCCCAGAATCCCTTGGACAAGCTCCTCATCATCATGTTCGACATTGACCAGTTCCGATCCATTCTGAATGAGGGATGTCAGCCATCTTTAATCAAAGGTTGGTAAGACATTAACAGAGACATCCAGTACCCTCCAAGTCTAGTGAAAATATGTGGACCTTTTCTGTATTAACATATGTATTCAAGACTTCCAAATAATAGTCAATGGTTGACCTGGTTTACACAAAAGAACAATTTTTTTGTGATACTGATTGAGAGCAGTTGACCTAGCCATGAATTGGTAAAACAGGGCTTAAATTAACTTGGATAATGCAAAGTGTTTTCATAATTAACTATTCAGATTTAAAAAAACATAGGTAATATGCCTAGAACTTAAGAAGTAAGTCATATTTCCCTGAAATTAGTTTATACCTTTTGTTTGTTAATGTAATCTTCAAATTTTACAGTCAACCTTAGCTACATTTAAATTGATTTGTAAATAACAGATGCGGGCTAGTTCTGTATGTGTATTACAGGAAAATAATTCATTTTCATTTGAGACTAATTTCATATCTTGTAATGGTTTTATCTACTACTGGCAAATATTCTTGTAGTAGACATCATATTTTCTTAGAACACACGCAGCCATGAAATTGTCTTTGATAGAGACAGAGCAAAATTATTTCAGTGAAAAATAATTGTTTTACAGTACAAGTATTTAATAAATGCAATAAAGTTACACTATCTGAATTAACCACTATGGTATCAGACATTTGTGAATGAAATAGAACCTTGTGTTACAGATGTGAAACACAAGCTGAAGTTCATCCTATCTACCTTGCTCAGTGACCCTGCAACATCAGGCTGTATCAACGCCATGTATGAATTTGAGAAGGTTTTGACAGGTGAAGTGGAGGTTGGAGATCCAAATGTTACGGAACTCTACTGCAGGTACCTTCAGATCAATGTCTTCTCAGAATGAAAAAAGATTTGGTAAAAGAAACAGCCACTGAATTTTGGATGGTTAGAAAAATGTGGTTTGAGGAAAATTAGTTTGTTTGCTTGGGTTTAAAGTCCTGCTGATAGTATTTCAGTCACTTTGGTACTTTTTGTCTACATGAGTCAGATATTTTGTGCTGCTTCACTGGGGTATCACACAAGTGGCATGATACCACATCCACTCACATTATCCTGACACTGAGCTAAGCAATCCGGAACTACCCTTGTATGTGCTGAGTGCCAAGCGCAAGGAAGAAATAAAAATATCATTTTTAATGACTGGTATGTTTTGGCATTGATTAGCATCCAGCAACTTCTTCAAGCTACACTAAGACAGACAGTTTGAGGGAGAAACAAATCCTGACAACCATTGAAAATGATATGTAGTCGTTACCAAGATCAATCTAATGATTTAACCCTTTCCCTCATAGAGGAAACCATGAAAAGACCTATGCGAACAGCATAAAACCAGATCAGCCTGCGAGTAACTCGCAGGCTGATCAGGTTTTATGTTGTTCGCTGCTTCTCAGTGGTCTGGAAATGAGGATTTTGTAATTAAATTTAGTAAGGTTTAACTGTGGTTTTCTGCAGATCAGGCTTTATGTGATACCTATTGAGGGCATCAAAATGAGTATATATGAGGGAAAGGGTTATATGTATGGTACTGTCAATAATATAATTTGGTTCCAGATCTAGATACTGCTAACTAAGGACAATATAATAAAGGACTGCCAGAACTACCATTTTTGGATGGGTTTCTCAATGAAAAATTCCGTCCTTAAAATTGATGTTACGTCAGATGTCCGCTCTGGTTGACCTTTTTATCAAATCTGCTATAATTTCTATGTTCTTCATTGGATTGCTTCAATATTTGGACAGTTGCTTAAGTTGATGGACCTTCACTAATGCAGTTGACCTTGTGACATTGACCTTGACCTTTGACCTACATTTGATGAAAAAAGCGGTGTGTCTGGACAGGTTTACTTCTTGGTTAATCTGCTATAACTTCTATGTGCTTCATTGGAATACTTCAATATTTGGACTGTTTCTTAAGTGGATGGATCTATTCATTATACAGTTGACCTTGACTGTTGACTTACATTTGGTGAAAAAACTCATCCATAATACCATCATGTCTGGTTAAACATAGAGAGATGATTTGGGTATAGATATGTATATGTAGCATTCCAGTATTTATTAGTTGCCTCCCTTTCAAATTCACAAAAAAGCTTTATTCTTTTGTCCTCAGTTAGCATAAAATGAAATGAAAATTTGTTTACACCATTTCATAATGGCTTTTGCATTTTAACCGAGCACATTACAAATATAGTTGGCCAGAATGATATAAAAACCTACCTATATTATTATGCAGGCATCATATTTAAAGAAAATTTCAGACCATTTCATGTCACTTTGACCTTTTAAAGGCAATTCAAGGATTTTGTGAAGGTATTCTCTGAAGTGATTTTTGAAATATTATGCATAATCTGTAAGTGTAATTCTTTATTGGTGCTTGGATTATCGCTTAAGGAATTTGTTAATTTGTGGACAAAAGTAGATCATTTAGGAACAATAGACAGTTATAACATTATTATTAATTATCATTTTTTAGCAACAGGTGTAAAACAGAGTGTTGGTGGGTAACAGCATCTCCCTGTTGATTTGCAGGATATGGTCGGACTTTAGTGAGTGTGTGGAGGGGAAGGTGTCTTGCAGCAGCCCCGCCCTGGCCGAGGAATGGCAACACTTCACTATGGACATCCTCACTGGACACTGCCACGCCCACGCTCTGTACAGCCTTCTTGTGATATTTAATGTTAATTTATATGTCCCAAATACTTATTCTTGTCATTACTTTGTTGAATTTAATTCTCCAGTTGAGGACTAAGCACTACTACAGATTTATGCCTGAGTTGCATAACTATTTCTAGATAATGTGTGACTGTTTTCCAACCTTCTTTTATAAAAGTCCTCCTTTTTTGACCACATATAATGTACTTATGTTTTTAATACACTAATAAATTAATGAAAATAGTAGAGGCACACGACTCAGGGTTATAGCTCTAAGGTCAAGGTGACACACTTAAGAGATTGAAGGTCAAAAATGGGTATAAAAGACCTTGTCTGTAACTTTTTCATGCATGATCAAATTTTCAAATAATTTGTTAAAATTGTTCAGCATGATGAGGCAGCATAAATACACATGAGCCAGGTTCACGGCTCAAAGGTCAATGTCAATGTCACACTTAGAAGTTAAAGGTGAAAATGTGTGTATTAGTGCCATATAGAAAACCCGATATTTGTTGCCTTGTAGCATGGCTGACACACAGGGATCAGTTTATCTGTTGTCCTTGTCTATCCACGATCTTGTATGAGTTCCAATGTCAGGGATATCCATTCAGCAGAACTAGAGTTATTGCGCTTTGTAATTTGAAAAACATTTAAGTAAGCTTTGTCCAACCTCTTATTCACCAATACATGAGCAGGTCTCATGAAATTTGGGTGTAATGTTTAAACCATTAACAAAACTGGTATTGCCCTCTGAAAAATACTAAAGTAAATCTTGTCCAATCTCTATATTGACTATTCATGAAATTTGGCTGTAATGTATATGAGGAAAATATCACAGGTTAGTTTGATTCTCAGCAAAATGTTGAGGAGTTAATGTCCTAAGAAAATGTAAAATGTGTTAAAATCAGTCATATCTGACCTGTGATAATTAGAATAATAAGGTAAAAAAAAGGCTGCAAAAGGCACATTTCACTAATACTTTTAGTTAAGGAGTTTCTACATCTCTTGTTTGACATTCTGTTTCACTGGAAAAGAAAATCAAACATGTTTAAGCAAAAATAACTGGATGTTACATATCACATATTTAATAAACCAGGTATAGAAATATACATCAGAGAAATTTTAATGTTCTTGAAATATCTGTATCTTTTTTTAGAAGCACAGTTTTGTATGATCCAGCATGTGGAAGACTTGATCGCTCTAACTTGTTTTGCAGGTCCCAGGAGATGACCAACCTGTATGGTCCAGTGTGTGACATGCACCATATTGACGACTCCGGTGTGTCCATCTGTGGCCTGACCTACATGAGGAGTTACCTGGCCCGAGACAGTGGGAGGGACCCTGAGGCCCGTCTGTCTAGCCAGGCTTTACTGGAGGAGGTCAACCACTTTTGTGAGAGGTCACATGGATACTGTAAAATCATCCATTTTCTTGAAGGACTAAACTTCATTTGTTATTTATTTTTGTTTTGTGAACAATATTCACTCCTGTTTTCTGCTATAAGAACAACATATTTAATTTAAATAAATTTATTTATTGTGAAAAATGGAATAACAGTATTGTTATAATGTGCATACTTCATCACTTCATCATATATAAAAGTAGCAAGATACATTTCTTGGTCTGAACACTGGGCCAATCAGTCTTGTACATATGCTAAGCACTAATCAGGGAAGCTAAAGTAGCGTCTTTGTTATATTCTGGCCAGTATTGATGCACACAGTTACATTTTTTAGCCAAAAAAATCTGTCTAGGGTCAGTCAGGGTGAATTGAGATCAGTTTCCAGTATATCCTCATTTCTTTTTAATCCCCCGCCGCAAAGCGGGAGGGGGGTTATAGGAATGCCCTTCGTCCGTCCGTCCTTCCGTCAGTCCGTCCGTCAGTCCATCAGTGTGTCCGAAACATTTTCGTGTCCGCTCCATATCTCATGAACGCTTGGACACATTTTCTTCAAACTCGGCTAAAATGTTAACCTCATTGAGCTGATGTGCAGAAGGCATGAGGCGGTCACGCTGGCTCAAGGTCAAGGTCAAAGTTGCAGGTCAAATGTTATTTTCGTGTTCGCTCCATTTCTCATGAACGCTTGGACACATTTTCTTCAAACTGGGCTAAAATGTTAACCTCACTGAGCTGATGTGCAGAAGGCATGAGGCGGTCACGCTGGCTCAAGGTCAAGGTCATCCTTGAAGGTCAAACAGACCACTTCTTGACCTGGATTGCACTTCCACAGTGATTTATTGTACTTGGTAAATAATAGTATGTCATGTTCACAATCATACAAATTATGTCATGATATATAAAGTTTTTAATTGAGTTACACATGTATTTTGTGGTTACCTAACACATCCTATACTTCATTGATGTTCACTTTTTGTACTGTTTCCCATGTAAAACTTGTCAGTTAACTTTTAATATATGTGCCTCCGAATTCTGAGATTCATACATAACTCCGGAAAGTTAAATTGTCTTAAACTGATCTTCTATGTCTGCTACAACCATGCCAGGTTAAGGTGAACATAATCCTATGACCAAACAAATTCTAATATTTGGCCAGCGGCGGGGGATATAGCTGTCCTTTGGACTGCCTTGTTTTTTTTAAATACTATTTCCCCATTTATTCATGGCAATATTGATTTATATCCATACCCCCACACAGAGACGGGGCAGCAGCTATTCAGATGTTGGAGTGTTTGCGGGGGCTGGTTCCCGCATCTTTCCTGGCCTTGGACCGTATTGTGAACCAGGTGTTTGATCTCACCACCCACCCGGTACTGGAGACAGTGCTGGACAAAGCCTGTAACCTACAGCCAGGTAACACAGCACTCTGTATACTCACCTCACTAGTTACATCACACTACACAGCACTCTGTATACTCACCTCACTAGTTACATCACACTACACAGCACTCTGTATACTCACCTCACTAGTTACATCACACTACACAGCACTCTGTATACTCACCTCACTAGTTACATCACACTACACACACTCTGTATACTCACCTCACTAGTTACATCACACTACACAACACTCTGTATACTCACCTCACTAGTTACATCACACTACACAGCACTCTGTATACTCACCTCACTAGTTACATCACACTACACAACACTCTGTATACCCACCTCACTAGTTACATCACACTACACAGCACTCTGTATACTCACCTCACTAGTTACATCACACTACACAGCACTCTGTATACTCACCTCACTAGTTACATCACACTACACAGCACTCTGTATACTCACCTCACTAGTTACATCACACTACGCTTCTCTAACCACCACCTCCAAGTAACTCTCATGACAATCGGTAAACCGGTGTGGCAGTAAAAAACACTCTCATTATTTTTATGAATTTACTTATTTCTATTTTTTTATACTTATTTCATCATTATGATTGATATTTAAATGAAATAAACTGAACTAATAGAACATACTTGAAGGTAGAATCAAAAGAGGAAAAAAATAATTCATCCTTGATAAGCTAAATTTTACGGTGGCATAAAGGGGATATAGAAGATATTTTTTATATCACATGTGCACTGATAACTACTGTGATTGCAGGCAGTAGCTATGGCATTCACATGCATAAACTATAAACATGTATATATAAAAAAATTTACATGCGATATCTTATCAGGGGAAGTAACTGTTGCATGAAATTAGAGCATTCTGTTAATTTTGTTCATGTGTGTATAGTTCTTGTACCAGTATATTTGTTTACTTTTTACCAAATGATAGTCATTAAGGCAATGGCCTATACAGCAAAAAAAAAAAACAACACCTTATCTGCCCAAAGTTATAGGTAATACTGAATTCATGTAGTTGCTTCTTTATCTCTGTTTCACTTTGGAGGTGGGGACTTTATACAGAAACCACATGTGTCAGATTAAGTGACTATAAACTCTTTCACATACAAGGTCAGATTACCTAGGATTGAACCAATTTGAATTTTAAAGATTTAGCCTCTATACTACCAGCCATCAAACATTTTTATTCTTATGTCATTTATTTGAATAAATATTTCCAGTTGGTAGCTGTGCAGTTTCTTTAAAAAGATCTAATTCTTTTACAGCACTGGAAATTGGATATTTCTTCAAACATGCCTTTAAAGGCTAGTGAAGGAAAATTAGAAACAGTAGCTGCAAAGTCAAATGTATAATGGAATTTAAAAGCGGCTAAGTCAAATATATACATGTATTGAAAGCTGCAAAGTGAGTGAAATGTATAATGGAATTTGAAAACTGCAAAATAAAATGAATAATAAAATGCAGTTGGTTAAAGTGTTCTCTGGTACAGACGACAGCTAACACAGGTATCACGGTGAATATGTTTCAGACCTGCAGAGACACATGGCTTGTATTGTGGGAGCCCTGACAGAGGACAGTGCTGGTGTTGCCTGTATCCAGCACCTGCTGAGGGGTTTCAATATCTCCACCAGCAACTACACGGATGTACAGCCATTGGTGGCAGAGGCTTGCAGGTGGGTGAATCAGCCCTGGTTTGTCTTTGGTAATGGCACACTTATGTTGCATTCTGGCTATCTTGTAGTATTATAGGTTTTTGTATCATCCAATTACCCCCCTAAAAAAAAATATTTTTTTATGAATTTTTGATAAACTGTTAATTACTTGGAGTAATAAGAATAAGATTTAAATTGCCACTGAACCACCAGGAGATTCCAAACTTGGTGGAAATAAATGTCAGTGACAAAACTTCGAAAGTAACTAAAGGTTTTGGGGATGGTGTAGAATACTAACCACTAACAGGAGCTCTGAGAGACTACACTAATTATTATGCTTGAAATACTTCTATGTCTGATGTTTCAGTGGCTGGAATGACTTTGTGGGCTGCGTTGAGCCCCATATCTTGTCCTGTGACCTGCGCCTGTCCTGGAAGTGGAAGGACTTGAGCCATGACATATTGTCCTCAACATGCAAGACACAGCTGGCTCCCCAACCCACTGGAAAGTCCTCTGGTTCCCCATCACAGACCCTGGTCACCCTCACTCTACTGCTGTTTCTGCTCATGACTGTCTGATCGTGAGAACATCTGATCATGTGTCCATCTAATTGTGTGTCTATCTGATAGCTTGGCTGACAGATCTGAGTGACACAACCAGACTGGATATAGGAGAACTCATAATGTAGTTTCGAATCCCATAGTCAAATTCTAAAGTCTCAGTTTCACTCTGCCTTCAGAAGAAACCCGTGATTTCTATGCAGAATTAGGATTATTGAATGAAAAATCACTCTACAGTGGGCCATAGCAGTCTGAACTTCATTAACATAGCTTGGGTAGACACTGTATTTTAGGTATTATGATTAAGTTGATGCTTTACAATACACCATAGCCCTGTTTTTATGCTCCCTAAAGAATTTTAGAGTAACTTATATTTACTGCCTTGAATGTCCTTCTATCCCCACTTTTCGCCAGGGCTAGTCTTTCTGGATAGCTTCACCACCAAGAGAATTAACACTAATTTAACCCATTACCTCATGAATATTCATGTATAAATTTATGACTTGATGAATATTTATTGACTAAACTTTAAATGGTATATTAAACAATGGATCTGTCTTACCAACTATGACTGTGTAGATTCTGTTCTACAATATTTTATAAACAAACAGAGAAGTCCCTAATAAGACAGCTCCTATGAATCTATAATTATAAAGGAAAGGGTTTGCCATGAGCATTTGCGTTAACAATTAAGAATATTGGATAAAGTGACGCAATAAAACTTAATTTCTTCTGGTCGGACAGGTAGATAGGCTTCTTATGATATGGTCTGCATTCTTGTACTGATTTGTGTATTTTTGTTGTATAAAATCTCTACTTTAGGCACATTGAAAAACACCCAATAAACGTACAATTTTGACTTGCATGGTTATAAGTGACATAATTTTAACACCTTGTTTGACTAGAAATAGCATTATTGCTATACTGACTTGATTTTTTTTCCATAGCAACTGCTCATATTGTCTTTACGTTTACACAGGACTACAAGTGACAAGATATTGATGTTAAGTTGTACAATCTATTGTGAGCAACAGACTTTATCTTCTGTTAATAACGCAATTATCTCCCTTTTTGAAAGTATCTGGCAAATATGCAATTTTCATAATTATTGACTCAGCTGCAAAAGAAAGTGTGCACTTAGGAAGTTTTTAATATTCCTTTCCAAAACATTTAATGTTCTGACTGCAAACAATCTCCTGAAGTATCAAACTTTCAAAATAAAAAAAACATGCACGCTGTATTGGCCATACAATATTAGTCTTAAAGCAGCTCATTCACAGATGATTGGTAGAAATGATTACTTTCCCATGTTAATGTTGGCAAGTCTTTGATTCCTGACAGATAAACTTGGCAAGTGGACGTCACATTGCACAGGAAAACACAATTTTTGTAAATGCTACTTCGACAAAATCTGTTACATGTAGAACATGGTATCTCCGAAGCAGGTGCTTGCGGTACCATGTTACGTGTTACGAAACATGACCATGTCAAATGTGATATATTTTGGGTAGAAATAATGCATTTAAACTTAAGGAAACCTGTGAGCACACTTGCTTTTGAATTTGATCGTATAATTATGAAAATAGCAAAGAGTGCATGTTCTTTTATTTCGAAAGTTGTGATATATTAAGGATTGTTTGTGGTACGAATACTTGTATATTTTGGAAACTAATAATTCACTCCTTAGTGCACACTTTCTTTTGCAGCTAAGTACACATTCAGATATAAGGTACTCTCCAGGCGTAAAATGCCTGCTAGCTAAGCTTGCCATTCAAATTACACTCACAAATATGGTCTTACATACTGCACTGGTCACTTTTGGTGCTTCAGGAGCTTGTGATGTTAGTGTCAGAGAATGTTGTGTTCATGTATTTTCACCAGTATCATTGGTTAGGATTCTTTGAGAAATTGCAGACATTGTTATATATAGTACGTGGATGAAAGGTTCAGTTTTGAATGTATAATCAAGATGTTTATATATATAAGGATGGAACAAATAAAATACTTACTGAAAGTATCCACTTTTGTATGTCATAATTTAAACCAATCTAACATACCAGTTTAATCAGAATTATAGAAGAGTACTTCTAGTGTTTACAGATTAGCCATTCAATGCAAATTAGTCCAAAATCGAAGGCAAGAGTCTAGCACTCGGAGCTGTATACACACACATCTAACTGATGAGTGAACAGACATTGCATGTGTGGTGATCGTCAGTAAGACTGGGTCCATTAAATGATGTCTGTCTATTATGAGCCACATTTGGAAAACATCTGAAGTTATGTATTAACTTTGGTCACATCCATACTTTCTGAAATATTTTATCCTTTCAATCAAAAAGCTAATTTACCAAATGAAGGGAAATCTTTCCATCTATAGCCTCCAAATTTCACAATTGCATCCACCTTGATGAGCTCTACCCGCCAGACCCACTCAGAGGTCATGGTCAAAGTCACCTTGACCCCAAATAGCTAATATTTACCTTTGTCGTTAAATCTTAAAACGTAAGAATATAAAGGGATTTTTATACTCATCTATTGAATCCATATATGCCTCCGTGAAAGCTTATGTTAGAACACATCAAGGTAGTTCAGATACATTAAATTGTCCACTTGGCTTGAGACAGGGGTGTTGTCTCAGACCGATTTTATTTGCTCTTTTCATTGATGAGTTTTATGGTATTTTATGTGATGGCAATGTTCGTAGCATACAGATTATTCTAGATCTGACAGAAATACTTATATTTACAGATGTATTGCATGTATCTCTGACACAGTGTCTGGTCTGCAAAAACGGCTTCATTTATTGCATAGTTTTTGTATAGAATATAAATTTCGAGTAAATGTAGAAAAAAATAATAATCTTTAAAAGAGGAGGTATGTTATCAAGAGCAGAACACTGGACTTCTGCTGATTCAGAACTCCGTATTGTTAATGCTTTTAACTATGTTGGTATCCATTTCACTAATAGACCGTCACTATTTAAAATGACAGAGAGTATGTGTATAAAAGCGAAAAAAAGTTCATATGTCTATTCTTAAATCACTTGATTTTTGTGAAAGTTTACCTTATTCATTTTCTTTTAATATTTAATATAAAAATACAAACTCGACCCGGCCCAGAATCGAACCCGGTCCGCCGGCGTGCAATGCTGAGCCAAAGAGTCGACTTCCTGACGCAGTTGTCAGAGATTGTACTTATACCCGTGACGACGCATCGTCACATTACTTTCCCCTCCGAGAAGTCTCGCCCCGAGACTTGGCCTGGGAAACATATGGGTAAGGCAACTCCGGTCTGGCAGTTTACATTATCCCACCAATGTAACGTTTGCCACCAATGTAACAAACTCGACCCGGCCCAGGATCGAACACGGTCCGCCGGCGTGTAAGTCCTTTGCTCTGCAAGTCCATTGCTCTTACCACTGAGCCAAACTCAAAGTCGACTCCCTGACGCAGTTGTCAAAGATTGCATTTATGCCTGTGACGACGCGTCGTCACAATATGCCTAATTATATATAAATGATACGTGATTATATGATATGCAAGTGCATTTTGATAGTCTAGGGGATAATAGTAATTAGGCAAGCAATGTCCGGCAACATTTATATTCAAATGGATTTGGTTATGAACAGAACAGAACAGAACTATTCAATAACTATTTACAAGTTTAGGACATGTTTAGCAAATTTAGAAGTCCCAAACATCTATTATGAAAATTTATCTCTTGAAAAATTCCCTGGTCTTATATCATGTAGAAACGTAAATGCCATTAAAAGATTAGCAATATATATTTATTATGCAGTTAAATCAAGAAAAAAATATTTTTGACATGGTATTACCAACTGTATGAATAAAAAACATATATGTATATGCTTATATGTATAGATTTACAGATATTGCTCTATTTATTATATACATGTGTGTCTGAATTTATATTAAAGTTTATGTATGTATACCTGTCATGACACAATATATATTTGCATGTTTAAAAGAATTATGTAAATATTTTGCGTATGAGCTGGAGGCCTTATCATAAAAAATCTTTGACTTTGACTATTTTGGTCACGGTGACCTTGACCTTTGACCCGAGACCTATAAGTTGGTCTGGCGGATAGAGTTTATCAAGGTGAATGCACCTGTGAAGTTAGGAGGCTGTTGGTGGAAGGACTTCCGTGATATGATAAAGGTTTAAGTTTTATTTACCAAAAAAAAGACAAAAAACAAACAAAAACAGATAAACAAACAGATAAAAATCAATATGCCCCGATTTTTATGACCAAAGTAAAATTTTGCTATTTGGTTTCACCGTGGCATTGACCTGGTTGGAATTACTTCTGTTGTATAGCTGTGGTTATTATTTGATATATGGACCTCGTGACCTGTAAGGGAGTCTTTCGGGTAGAGTGCATCAAGGTTCATACATGTGTGAAGTTTAAAGGCTGTGGATTGAAGGACGGCTAATATTTGATATTTGGAGGTCACAGTGACCTTGAACTTTGATCCCGTAATAAAGTAAATACACATGTGAAGTTATAATGCTTTGGATAGAAGCACGTTTATTTTATGACCTTCAAAAGACCTTGACCCCCAAGGTCTAAGCCCCCACACCCCGGGGGGGGGGGGGGTAAGGAGGTTACAGTGACCTGAAATAAAATAAGCGCTTGTTCAAAATGATATTTACAAAAAAAAAATATTTGAGCCTTAGATGTATATTTATAAAGAAAGGGGATTTAAAAATATGCATAATAAAAATAACTGTATGGTTTATAATCGTTATTTACTCGTATCGTCACTCGGCTAAAATTATTTTTCTGGAACACCGTGCATTTCCAAGCAAATATTACTTCATAGAATTGTCAGATTGATAAGACGAAATTTTCTGTTTTTGCCATATTTCCATGTATATTCATGTAATTTCTTATAATAATTTAGCACAAAACAGCGAGAGCAGTCAATCCTTGTTTGCACACATGCAAAAAAATAAATAAATAAATAAATAAATAAAAAGAAAATTTCACTTTTAAAGGCGTAAAATTATTGTTTTCCTTTAAATGGCAACCACAAAGGTTTCATTTTCATTATTATCTGATAGAATGTATGAGTGTAAGACTTCCTGTACAAAAATACGTTTGAATTATTTGTAGATTGTATGAAATCGCTTATTAAAAGTTGCCAAAAAGACCCTGGTGAAAAAACATTGACTGACTTCTCTCCCTTTGCTATGACGTCATCGATAGGCTAAACTCTTCCAGTATGCATTAAACAATTTACATTTACTGTAACTTATTTCAAGATATTTCCAAGATTACAATTTAAGATTAAGGGTGTCAATGTGTAGATCAATTAAATCAATTTACTTTTATATAAAAATATTAAGATTTATTCTTTAGAATTAAAAAAAACTGATCGCTATAAATGTACTGAATAGTGATATTCGAGGTGGCATAATGAAAAAAAATAATGTCATTTTGATAATATTCACTTACAGGTCCTTGTCATATCAAAAATTTGAGTTACTTTAATAAACTTTTACATACCTTCATATCCAAATCCCTCTCATTTTCCGTCAAAATCCTGCATCTGCTTTGGGTTCCCAACGATACCATGTTTCTAAATGAGTAAAATCCCTAACATAGATTAGATTTTATTCAATTATTCCAGAAGGTCAATGACCCATGTGGATGTACAATTATCGTGATTTTGACAGGATAAAATCATAAATACATACAAATACATAGAAGTAATTACATCCACAGTTGAAAATGATATAACTTATAACATCATTCAAATTTTAACAGTGTTTATGTATAATTCATGAACACTGACATCATCATTTTCTTAAATTAAACAAGTAGGTAGGTACAAGCCATAAAAACCTTTTCATATATTTTTGACATTTGAAAGTGAAAAAGATGTTTATATATCTATTTGATACCTTATATATGTAATATTAATTATACACATGCATCACTTAGAAGAAACATACAGTTTTTCTGACATTTCCAGATAAATCTACATCCTCATACACCAGTTATCCTAACGAAACGAAAATTTAGGATAACGTATGAATAACAGAATAGATAACAAATACTGCCTTAAAATACTAATTTGTGATAAACATTACTTAGAATGACACAACCCGTCTTCACAAATAATATCAGATAAATATCATTTCAAATAATAAAACATTAATAAATGCTCTAAAGTAGTTGACTCTGTCTCACTTCGAATGCTTTACAAACAAATATACCTAATTTCCTAATAATAGCTTGAAAAAAATATG
>JAIFHC010000047.1:0-50000 GCA_021229015.1 Solen grandis | reverse complement strand
ATGTTTAGGACCATGTTTAATTGGGGCCATGTATAAACCCGTTCCGAAGACCATGTTGAGTTCGCTACCGGCGTATTGCAGCACGTTTTCATAGCGCGTTATCGAAGAGGGTATGTCCACTAGAGTTAATAGCGTCCTCCACATTTGCTAAGAACTGCTTCTGCGCCTCGAAGCCGATCCTAGACTTGGTCTGCGTCTGAGCCCCTAGCAGAGCCCACACATAGTTGCGGATCGAGTCGTTAATTCGCTCCATGCCGGCTTGAGTAAAGCCTTTCGATTTATCGAGCACGAACGTGCTCCAAACGCCATCTACGCCAGGATCTTGCTCTATGAACTCAATGGGAGCCTTCTTGGGGGGTCGCCAGTCACATTTGGAAATTCCACAATAGCGGCCACCTGAGACCTCCTGACCAAATTTCATATGCATGGGGTCCTTATTTCCGACGTTCCTCCTAACAATGTGCTTGGATGGACCATCATACCGGAAGTCCGTGTCACATGCCCTCTAGTGTGGACGTCTCCAAGGCCGGCACTATTAGAAAACTCTTTTTGACGCCAGTCTGCCTGGGGGTCGACCCTAAATTCCTGGCAAATTCGTTCGAAAGCTCTCCTATCATATGTATTGTTAACCGGGTTCTAGGAAGGATCCTGGGGGAGGGCTACTTTCATTTCTTCCAAAATACGCCTCGTGATATAATAAACGTAAAAGAAGTAGACCGACTGGAGGAGGGGGTATTTATGCACCCCGTTCAGGTGGTCGTTAAAAGAAACCGGTTGTTGCGCACCATACGGCAAAGTTGAGTTGATTCTGTCAAAACTTCATTGGGGTGCTCATCCAAGCTGAGGCTGTGCCATCTTTTTTGACTTGTGGCAGCCTATAACTCGTCCAGATATCTGGCATTTTAAAAAAGAAGACGTTGTTGTGAGCAACCGTAATCATCATATACTTGGTGAAGTTTTCGGCTACCAACCTTCGTGGATATACCGAGCAAGTCTTATGGACTGCTCCCGAATTGAAGGTAAAAAGCTTCATTGTAATAGTAACAATGTTTAACACAATTACCGATATTACAAAAGGGTCGACCTCCCTTCAACAGGCAATCGACAATAGAGACGGACGTCTCCGTGTTGGGTTGAGGTCGATCATATATACCGTGGGATGGTACAACATCCACGAGCCGGTAGGCGACGTCGTCCAGCCAGCCTTGTGGACCTTCAACGCTCTCGCAACGGCAATTAAAACGTTAGGTCCGTCACAGTAAACGAACAAACGGGGAAGGCTTCTATGACGATTCCGCGCGACATTGGAATCTATTATCCCCCTGTGATGCACGATCTTCTAGGTTTTAAAGTTGGATGGTTAGAGGGTTCTGTAGGAGATAGACCGGTAGATTTGAGACCGAACAAGCTGTTATTCGTCCATCTGGAACAGCTAAACACCTCTAAGAACTCCTCAGACGGGACTCCTAGTAATCTTCTAGCTGTTGTTGCTGTCGGCGGCTGGAAATTCGGGGAAAATCAAATTCTCGGTTATTCCGAACCCCGAGTTCAAGGCGCTGCAGGCGGGCATCCCTTTCGGAGCTCACACTCTCCATTAAAGACGAGCGGGGCTCTGTCATAGACAACCACGGTTTTCCGGTGAGTGTCGTGCTTGAAATAAAATGAGCATTTTCGGCGGATATGGGGCTAATGAGGCTGTTTCTCGAATCTTATCTCAATATGTAAAAAAACGGCTAATGGGGATATAGACTTGGAGGGGAAGAGGATCGTGAACCTTGGAAATCCCCAAGTAGATACAGACGCTGCTTCCGTAGAGTCGGCTAAATCTGAAATCAACAAAAAATGGAGGCGTTTTACAAAAAAGGTTGCAGATGGTAGTAACAGTTTATCGATGCAAGGTAATCTGAATATGGATGAAAATCGAAAAGAACACTTAGGTCTTCCTATAAGTTCGAATGATGCTGTAAATAAAATCTACGTTGATGAAAAAATAAGTCAAATCCCCAAGCCCGCAATAACCGTCGTGGCGGATGAGCGCGGACCTTTGGTGGGCGGGGAATTTGAATGGTTATTCCGTTCAAACTCGTATGGCGAGAATCATGGTAAAGTGGCTACGTAATGATGAAAAGTGGAAGAATCCTCGCTATGTCACTGTCCGCAGTCGAAAATGATAAATCATCGAAAAAGGTAGCCGTAGGTGTAACTGTTAATGGTACTTAAAGAGACTGGATTGGTAAGTCCGATCGCTCTTATGCCGCTGGTAGTACTTTCAACCCGCCGATAAAAGTTAGTCAAGGTTATATTATTAACTTTAGGACGCTTAATCGTGATCGGCCGAACAATGCTTCCGGAGTGGTTGCACTTCTAATTGAACTAGACATGGTATAATACATAGAAAAATGAAGGACGAAGTAACTCCTCCATCTCTTTATCCGAGCCTGCCTGGTGATGGACATGCTTACCGCCTGCATACAGACTGACTTGACGCGTGAGGCTGAAAAAAGAGCCGGCCTTTGTAAAAAAATATAAACGCGTTGTAAACGCTGTAGATGGCGTTGACACCACTTCCGGTTCCGGTTGCAAAAGGACTAGAAGCAGCGTCACTAGGGTTTGAGGGTCTCTGCGTCATTTGTAAGATGTCCCAGCGTCGGCTTACTGAAAAATATGACAAGCACCGCCGCATCGAAACAATAGCCAGTGTTAAGCTGAATACCATCTCGGATATTATAAGCAAGGCCCTAGCGGACGGAGATATATCTGCGGTGGAGTACAATCTAGTCCTGAAGGAGCTTCAAAAATGCAAAGACATGAAACAATCGCTCCGCGTCAAAAAGTCGTCGGAAAGCGGGGATGAACTGAAAAAAAGATTTCTCGAGGAAGGTCGCAGAGAAGCGCTGGCGGAACTCGTCAATAAAGTGAATGGATCCTACGATGCGTATATATTAGAGATTGAGACCCACCTCCTTTATACAGACAATGTGCCCTCCAACAGTCGTAGATTTAATCGAGATAGGTTTGCTCGTCGTAGAACTCATCCTTGAGGTCTGGCTGGCTAAAAACGCCTCCCGACTCCCAGATCTCACTATTGGGATACATGCAGCAAAAACTAAATACAAAATAGGAGAATTATATTTTGTTTCCATGTTAAAATTCCCAAAAATGAATATTTGCTAATGAAACATGAAAGCTGAAGTGAAGTTTAACATTCTTGTACAAAACGAATACGTGTGCGATCTTTTAAATACAGACTTAACGCAATGTTCACACCACTAAATATTTATTGTACCATATAACTGTCTTGTTGCATACACAATAATTTATGTTAATAACTAAATAATTCTAGAAGCAGCGTCTATTTTCAGCAGCTTATCTTATATTATGGGGTTGTCCTTGACTCCGCGGATATTCATGAAAAAGCGCCGTCTCCACGTGTTTTCGGACACGTTATTTTTCATGGTGTACATCCGTTGGGCTACGGTGTCGTTTGGTTTCCATTCAGGGCTGGGCTTCATTGCGCATCTGATGCGCTGAAAATAATGGTGTTTATTACAAAACTGCCCACATTACTATCTGCAATTATACAATTAACTAAATCGAATGAAGTTATTATTATTTACGAGGGATGTTCAAATTGAAATGCAACCCGGGTTATATTATGTAACTACGCACGCTTTTAACAAAAACACCTACTTGGATCGCCTAGGGGCATCAATTATCATCGTTCGATACCAGTTTTGTGTAAATCTGTCCTCTCTAAACTCGGCTACACAACGAGAAACATTGCATACTCGTACATACTAATGATAAATTGGTTGGTAAAAACTCTGCGTTCGCCGCCCAAATACTGGCCTACATCAAAAACCGCTGTTTTCTTAATATAGGTCCAAAAGAGATATTTCATGAAATATGCTCAATTTATGGACCTGGTGAGCTGTCCTATGCATCGGTTACTAGGTGGTGCAAGAAATTTGCAAGTGGAATAACGTCCTTGCAAGATGCACCATGTGGCCATCGCAGAAAGACAGCAACCAGTCCCAAAATGATAGAAAAAGTCAGAGAAATTGTATCGACAGATTCAGGATTTACTGTTAGGGAAATAGCCCGAAATGTAGGCATCTCAATAGGGGCAGTTCATTCAATTCTAAGGAAGCACCTTAAAATGAAAAAGATAACTGCGCGATGGATACCCCATTTTCTCACAGAGGAGCAGAAGCGCCTCAGCGTGAAAATGGCAAAATCTTTCCTGAAAATGTACCCAAAATACAATAATCGCTCGTTTGCCAATATCGTCACATGTTTATTTCAATAGACACAGGCCAGCGACAGGTTTGTCGGGGGTCAGGTTGCTGCATGACAACGCGTCTAGCCACAAAGTGGCTATTGTACGCGATTTTTTAAGGCAGGAAAAGGTTGTAGAGCTTCCGCACCCGCCGTATTCCCCAGACCTTGCCCCCTGTGACTACTTCCTGTTCCCGAGGCTCAAAAAGTACCTCACTGGACGAAAATACAAAACACGAAAAGATCTTGGTTCAGCCATCTTCATGTGTCTCAAGGGTATACCCAGAAACGACTATGAAACTGCCTTTAAAAATTGGATCAAAAGGTTGAAACTGTGCATAGCTCATGGAAGTGAATACTTCGAAGGAATCCGATAGTTGGTTTGTGAAAATTAACAAATCCTTTCTAGATATGCTAGGAATTACATTTCAATTTGAACATCCCTCGTACCTGCATTATATTTATTACTCTTAGATAACTGCAAGAAAAGCCTATAGGATTTGTCTACATGTCTGCTTTGAAGTAGTTTAAGAATCTGACATTCTATTTTAATATACTACAGTTTAAAGAACTATTTAAGTGTTTTCTTGACATGATTTTGTTCATATTGCAAGAAATTGTTTTACAAATAGTTTAAAATTAGGCTCGAATTCTGCAAACAATATTTGGGGCTATGTACATGCATTACTAATATCTTAGGGCAAATTTCATTGTTCTTCTTTCTCTAAAAAATGTAAATAGATCTACCCAAATATATCATTTAATATTTATGTCAGCTTAGTCAGTTTCTGTAATATTTAAGAAAATTTGAATAGTGGAATGCATTTCTGCCTAATCTAAGTATTACTTAGCGCTAAGTATTGTTGGTGGAATGCGAACCTGTTTCTCTTTACAACAAAATAAAGATATCTTGATAAAGTCAATGAAGTTTCAATTTGAGGAAGTGTATTCAAGTGTCTTACCTGTGGTAAGGAACCCTCTGCCTTGAAGACCACCCAACCTCCTGTCATGATGACCCCTACTATAGGTATCATACCAACCCCGATACCGAACGCTATAGCCAGGCTGCCGTACTCATAACCGTCACCGTAGTTGGGAGTCGAGTACTGGGACAGCATCGTGAAGAAATCAATCTGTCAATATTAAGATATATTCACCCCATAATTACATTATAACGACAGGATCTTATACCGGTCCCGGTGGCCGAGTGGTTAGAGCGTCGGCCCCGGAATCGGGAGGTCATGGGCTCATTTCCGGCTGCGACATACCAAAGTCGTAAATATACTGGCATTGCTCCCTTGCTTGGGGGTCAGCATATAAGGGTCGTTCCAGGACTGGTTGGCCCGGTGTCAAGATAATGTGACTGGGTGTGGTATCATGCCACATGTCTACGGCGTGATACTACAGTGGGGCAGCAATTTATCAGCCTCAAGTAGACATCGTCCCCAAATGAAATACTGAAATACTGTCAGTGGGACGTTAAACCCAATAAACAAACAAAATTGTAACGTTAAACCCAATAAACAAACAAGATTGTATCATTTCATCTGGGAGTAATAGAAGAATTGTCCCCCCTTTTATTAATTCACGCTGTGGTGGGACATTTCAGTAAGTTTTGTAGAAATGATTTATCCTCATGTTTCAAAGATACCAGTTATAGAAAGAACTATTTTGGTCATAAAAATCAATGATTCCTTCATGTATTCGTATTTAAAGAAACAAGGACTATCACTAAAAGTGGATACCCCCGCCATGTGGAGATTTCATAGAACAGAAGCTGTAAAACAATGACCTCAAGATTGGGTCAAAATGTTTTACACGTCATCATAAATGCATAGGCAAAATCTTCTCTCTGTTGATGAAGTAATGTAGAAGTAGTTCACAATATTTTACCACGAGCGGACAGATTTTTAAAGTACAAAGAGCCATAAATCTGCAATTCTTTGGAAGACGTGCTTTAACATGATTATTATAGGATGAATATATAATTTTTGATTTCGGCAATTTCCAATTCCCAAACCACTTTATTTTGATGTTTGATGACGAAAGACAATTTATGTTCAAGTTTTGGTTGGTATGATGGTTTTCTTATCGTATATTCATTATAATATCAGTTATTTTGTGGACTTAAAGGGCTGCTTTTCACGAATCATATGAAAATAAGCCTTACAATTTTGAAAATCTAAAGACTTCCTGATTTATTGGCATAAGGAACAGAATCTTTCATTCATGCTCTGATAGCAAGTTTTGAAATCTTAAAAATTTATTGCAGTTTTTTTTTCGTGACCTGCGGGTTTTCTTCTAACACTTGAGTTTGAATGCACACAATTTACTTGATATTATTGTAGAGTGACGGATACATACCACTAGATAATGGAATGGCAATCGACTGATACATACATATATTGGAATGACAATAGACTGATACATATCAGTGGATATTGGGATGACAATAGACTGATACATATCACAATTAAGGGCGCCCTGGTCCAGTGGTAATGTACCCGACTGCGGATCCGAAGGCTGTTGGTTCGAACCCTATTTTGGGCAAGGATCTTTAATGACTTTCACATGCGCTAAGTACTGGTCCAGCCGAGTAACTATCCAGAGAAACCACAGTGAATATTAAGCTACAAACCACAGTGAATATTAAGCTACAAACCATAGTGAATATCAAGCTACAAACCACAGTGAATATTGGAATGACAATCGCCCAGAAGACCCGCAGAACGACAGAGACATCTCTTCCCGTCATTAGACGGATATCTTGACTGAATCGTTCTAGGCCTGAAATAAACACCCTTAATTATGTAGATATCCACATAATGCTGTAATCGTACTTTAGAAGTCATCCTTAATATGTGACCAATCAGTATCTCTGAACATTCAAATGTATCAGTGTATTCCTTAGACCATTTTATTCCGAAATGAGGCGTAAAACTACGAATATCAACGAACATTTTTTTTCACTTTTAAAATATCATGATAAAGACAAAAACAATCAAGAAGCACAAAATGAAAGGTCTGACAAAAATGGTCACATACATTATCCTTTACCGAACGCAAGAACAGTTTAAAACCGATTTTCCTGAAAATTTTGTCTACAATCTCAATATGTACTTAACAGAAAAAACTTTAAGGAGATTTCTAAACTCTAATTCATATTAAGTGTAATTGATAATTGGCTACTTTACTAGTGTATGGACAAAGGTTAATTAAATGTTTGTTTATATCCTATAAATGTGTCTTTAAATGAGCTTATTTCGTCTCTTAATTCAAAACGCAACCGGATGTCTCATATTCATCTTGCAAGATGCATGTTTGTATATGTTTGTGACAAGGCAATGTTTATGATTTATTTATCAACAGTTTCTAATTTCGTTGCAGCAGACAAAGGAAGTTGCACATCGGACGGGTTCGTGACTTACTTACCATATATCCAACATATTCCATACAGCTCCAAAAAAGAACCAACCAGTAAACCAAACTGGGAAAAATACCAGTCTGATAATTGGAAAATGTAGATTCCACCCTGAAAAAAATATGAATTTGAATTTTGTGGACATTTCAGCTTATATGAGAATGAAGTGGTACACACAACTTAAATCTGTTGGAGCTGATACCTCTGGTTAGTGAACGAAAGATTAGTGAGAACTGCAAGGTGAACCACAAAGACAATTTTACCTTTTCTAAAACCTTTCCTATTTTGTCAGTTCACATAAGGGAAACCACGAACATACATTTTCTTGGCGAAAAAAATCTCTAAAAGTATGTTAAAAACCGATTTTGTTAGCTGCTGGGCAGTATTTTAGGGTTACGTGACCCCTAGACGTCATCGATAGACCAAGTGTCATTTACATTCTTTATTTCATATAAATGCATGTAATCATTAATCATATTGAAAACGTTTTAATCAACATGCCATATCTGTTTTTTGTCTTATATAAAGATAAAAGGTTTTATCGAGTTGTTTCCGTGAATTCAATCCGTTAATTTGACGAAAATAAATAATATATTTTTGATTACGCAAATCTGATTGACTGTGAAAAAAAAGAGTTAAATTCAGAGATAAACAGAAGTTTTCAAGTGAATAGAGGTTAAAATTTTCATAATTTGAATATGTTTTGACTTGACGTACTTACATAATCATACTAAACCCAAAAGTTTATTCTTATCAGTAGATATGTTAGGGATTTTTACTCATTTTTGCTCATTTTTTTCACTTATGTTAACTGGATATCATGATTTTTTCCAGATATTTATGTAAAAAAATGCTTGTTAGTCACATAATTTTACTGACTTACTTGAAAAAAGGGAGATTTCCAGTTATCTTAAGTGAATATATGGCTGGCAGTAGTGGTCATTAACAAGCAGTTTTTTTCCTGTTAAGATACCTAAGAGGATACTACGAAAGTTTTCTACTTGCCAAATACTAACTGAATATGTGACAATTTTTAAAAAAAGTTTCGACATAGCTAAGTGGATAAGTGACTGGCAGAAATATGCCACCATAATGATCGTTCAGAAACCAGCATCATTACGCATCGAGATTGTTCACTTCAGGCAGATAGCTGAACTGTCATTTATTATGTTGCGTTGCTTATAACGTAACATATTAGCACCGATCGTGAGAATCTGAATACCGGATATCCAAATCCAATGCCCTTTAGCGAGCAAGTAATACGTGCACCTGTTTGCTCGTACCATTGTTATACAATAGATACATATGCGTACATGTGCTTACATTTCTTACATGAAGAAAATACACTACGATCTTCTTTGTATGATATTTATTATTAATTGCAGAAGTTTTTACGGCACATAACGAACGATAATTCTGCAACGATTCGTAAGCAGGAAAATTATCAATGAAAATACTATGCATGAAATTGTGTGACCTAAGCCATTGGCGCACTGCATATGAAGTGCAGCAATTCACATACCTCTGGCATGTTATATGTCCTTAGTTAATCAAATAGGTATATCAATGAAAAAACAAGTGTTCAGCCCACACAATTAAATGATATAAAAGCTACAAGATCCATTTGATCATTAATTTCCAATTTCAAGCCACTTGACTTTCTCCTTTATTGTTTCAGGTCATGCTTAACGCAACATTTGGACTCTCAGTTCTTTGATATTTACTATAATCTCCTCACATCTGTTTAGTTAATACCTATTTACAAGCTCTCGGTGTGGTTATGATATTTTTATATTTCCTTTGGCCAACTAAAAATTAAACTCATCTTTTGTCAGTATACAAAGTAGTTACAACTCAGGTGGCCAAAAGTATCAAATTTGGAAGAAACCTGCATGTTTGAAAGACACACTTTACCTTGAGGCTTCCTCACCCGTCTTCCTGATTATTGCATTTTATTACAATAACAGTGCAAGGGAGAGGAACTCTAGAATAAGCTATGCTGCCTGTTGTACATAATCATATGATTTATTTTCATCTTGCGCATAGATTAATTTTTAACATGTTAACCTCAATAACTTTACAAACTATAGTCATAGATTTGAGCAAACATTTAGAACTTTTTTAACAGTAGCGTTATGATTTTACTTTTAATCCTTTTGATTGGTTTAGAAAATTCTGATGTGCATTAAGTGAACTGCCCGGAAAAGGAGGTACCGGATAAGAAATTTTGGCGGGAAATTTTTTTGGGGGAATGTTTTTTGAGTGAAGCTTATTTTAAATTCTTGGTTCTTAAGATAAAAAACATAACCCAGACTGGTGGACTTACGTTG
This sequence comes from Solen grandis, assembly GCA_021229015.1. Classification (NCBI taxonomy): domain Eukaryota; kingdom Metazoa; phylum Mollusca; class Bivalvia; order Adapedonta; family Solenidae; genus Solen; species Solen grandis. The sequence continues at coordinate 39,971 of JAIFHC010000047.1, read as the reverse complement.
AGTGTGAGAGGCAGACCTGCCAGGAAGAAGACCGTGCCTGTAACGACATTCACTAGGACACGTCGTTTAACCAGCTGCTTCGGGAAAAAGTCGATGATTCCACTGGTCACTGTTTCCAGCATACAAAACTGAAATACACTGTATGTACATTTGTATAATTGTAAATTCAAGAGCACTGAAGCCAATACTTTGAAAAAAAAATCTCTTATAACCAATATGAACTCTTAGAATAATTACAGCTAAATAAGATTTCATACAAAACATTTCAAAATCAAAGCTTAACAATTATATTCTCAATCTGACAAAGACTCATTATCTTATGATGTACTGCATACCCTTCTTCACAGACCGCCTCATTTGTAAGACTACCACAGTACTGAGACCATCATTTCCAGGACCCATTTTCATACAACGTGTACCACCCTATCATTAAGGCAATAGAATACACTCCAAACGGCTGTCGTAGTGAATCTGGAATAAGTGATGTTTGCACAGCAAAGATGCAGATAAGAATAAGATTCTCGATTTTAATTTCAATTTCATGCGTGTGTGCGTGAGAGAGAGAGAGAGAAAGGGCACGTGCGAATTCGTGCGTTTAGTGCCTATAACGTTGCTACAGGGTTAGGTTCTTTAATACTCACCATGCTGTCGAAGAGAACCGTAACTAGGGTGAGGAAGAAGAGGACGGACCAGAGGTTTGGTATTGGCATCTGACTTATGGCTGTTGGGAAGGCCACAAATGCTAGCCCTGGTCCTTAGAGAGAGAGGGAGACAACGTTAAGTACAAACTTCAAATGGCATGTGCAAAAGAATTATAATGTGTGCTTCCAAAGTTACCATACTAGCTAAACGAGTAAAGTATATTAATAACGAAAATGGATTTTTTTTCTCTACTTTTTAGAAATAGAAAACTCAATCGAGACTTTGTCAATATCATGTCGTTTTTTTTACTCCCTCGTGAAATAGCTTATAATCACCCATATATACTGTATTTATATAGTGTATAGTAATTAACAACAATATTTACATTATCTGAATACATCATGATCATATTACAAACACATTACCATTCTACACGCATCATATTTAAACATATACCTGATTGTTTGGCGACCTCCTCAACCGACATCCCGGCTTGATGGGCCATGAAGCCGAGCAACGTAAAGACAACAAGGCCATTATAGAAGGAGGTGAATCCAGCGGTAAAAACACACATGACGCAAGACCTGTTGAAAAGTCACCGTCATCAATATCATCATCATTGATGCCATCGTCCTCTTCGTTGTAGCGAGAATGTCAATGTTATGATTTTCTTTATTTGTTGTATGTCTTATTATTATTTGTTATTGTATGACAAGATGAGACGGATGGCGAATTCGTTCATTTTCTTTAGTAACCCTTTACTTCGTAAAGACTCATTTTGACGCTTTGGCAAACATAGCAGACCAAGATCAGAGCTGAAATTCTCCCATAGAACCTGTCTTATCAGGGTCTCCTCTGTTTGATCATATAATATTGTAGTTCAGATTCTACACAGTCCGTGTGGCAATAAAGAATTCATGATTCCATATACAATTTTAAGTGCAGTCAATTAATATTCATCATATCATAAATTTCGACATGCATATTCATGAGGTAAAAGGGTAAGCATACGTCTTCTGATCGGCCTTTTTTTCTTTTAAAGATTTCATTTTACGATCATTTTAGACGACATCGCCATTATGCTAACTGTATTGACCACAGATGATTTATAGAAAATGCACTAATACGGAGAATACAAATTTTGAAAATAAGGATAATGTCCCTGGGTGCGGTATCATGCCACATATCATCTGTTTCCAGATAATGTAACTGTGTGTAGCATTATATCCATTGCTTCCATTTTAAGGATAATGTTACAGGGTGTAGTAACCTACCACTTTTCTAAGAAGTGATATTGGGTATTACCAGAATGACTTCTGATGGAACTTGTTGTAGCTGGCCATGGTGATAACCCCACCCCAGGTGGGTCCCAAGGAGTAGAACACCTGGATAGCCCCCTCCAGCCAAACCTGTACATGTACACAAACACCTGATGTGAAACAGCACATTTTATTTGGCAAAATAACAGGATACATGACAAACCACAGGTACACATCACACACATTAAGGATAGTAATAAATGGATATGTATTTTATTTTAAATACTATTGAAAAGAATTCGAAATGACTGTGATAGCTTTGTAAAGGTTGCATAGTTTGCTGAATCACCTAATTCATCTTCATCATCATCATCATCATCATCATCACCTAATTCATCATCATTATCATCTTCATCATCAGCATCATCATCATCGGGTTTGGTAGGATGTATGATCAATTTTGTGATCTATGAAAAATATATAACGACATTAACTTTTGATACACGTAAGAAAATGTCCTCACCTGGACAATTAAAAGTTTAGAGAAGTCTGGCGTAACGTAAAGTTTAATGCCGTCCATAGCGCCGTCTAATGTCAGTCCCTTGATCAACATGATGGTCAGAAAGACGTAGGGTGCCGTGGCCGTGACATACACCACCTTTCCTAAAGTCTTTACGCCCTTGATGATGGCCAGAGTGATGGTGAACCAGCCCAGGAAGAAACAGAGGACGAGATGAGGCTGCAGGCTGCCGAGATCATCCAAACCCGAGGACCGCCCGATCGCCTTATATCTGAACACAAAACAGAACTAGGCTTGATTTAAAATTCCAGAAAAATGGCAGACCTATTGAGTGCTTAAAAGCTGCCCTTTTTAATGAGATGAATGAAATGGATATACGGGTAGAAATATTGTCACTGTTGACACTCCTTAACATAAATAAATAAATAAATAAATAAAACTATTTTATTCGTTGGGCGATCACAAAGATATAAAACGCACTGGCTGAATATTGGAAAATTAACGTTCGTTATATTTAGGCCTTTGAGAATTTGAGAAGAATAAATAAGCTTTGGCAATAAAATGGTAACAAGTATATTTAAAATGCAACCTCGGTTGCTTTCCGGTCTATCTTTTCAAAGGTTGGATCTTATGATTAACTTGTGTGTAAAGCTAGCTCGTGGATGAATGCATTTTTTATAAAAGCAAACATTAGTTTACTGTAAAAAAAACTTACTCCCAAAATTCATAGGCAGAAGAATGGTATTTTGTTTCATTGACAGTTACTCCCAACAATGCCGACGATTGCGTAGTGCCGTTGTATCCGACGGCGCTCGAGGACGTGTCGCCAATAACAGCTGGAATATGAAGAGTCCTAACATATAGTCGAAAATAGGCAGGATACCTAAACGCCCATTATTCTTCCCAAAACAGTGTATATTCTTTGGACAGAAAAGCAAAAATGTATGTTACATATTGATTTGTTAAGAGATGCACTTTGAACGTGCTCTTTGACGATAACATTACTAAAGTACAATATATAAATAAGAAAAAATCATTTACTAAAGATTATTCAATTGTTTACAAAAAAATACTTGATTTACATATTCCGCATATCTTCGTCAATTTTCCGACGTTTTCCATACACCTTCCGTATGCCTCAGTTAACGAATCGCAAGTACATAGACTGATGACGTAACAGATAAACAAATTGTGATTCGTCGACGGTTTTTCAAATTCAAATATTTCCGATTACGGGTCGTCTCCGGGATGACTCGCCAATACAAAATATATTTGACAGCTTTACAAAATACTAAATGGCGAGATTTGATCAACATTTTGAAAGCGTATATATGCTATTTCACAGCATATATTTGTAAATTATGTACCATTTGCATTAATCTACAATATGTCAATGTCACACTTTATTTTCATTTTCATAAATAGTGTATCATTATTAGATATAATGGTCCTTTAACAGGATCGTAAACCTGTTTTAATAAATGTATAGCTATCCCATACAGACTACACTAAAATAATAATAATAATCATCATCATCATCATCATCATCATCACCATTCATCATCATTCGTCATTTGTCCTCGTCATTGACTGTAATAAAAATGTTTACTATGTTTCCTATGATTTTTCATCGACATTTTCTCGAAAGCTTATATATTTGGAACCAAAATCGAAATAAGTTCACGTACAATATGGCGGACATATTAGATTTTGGTTTGCGGTCGATTCAGTGGTTATGATACATAAATTTATTCTGAGAATAAGTATGTTCAGCTTGGAATTTTTCATTCTTCTAACAAGGTAATCCCAGATGTGCTCAATCGGGTTCATATCCGGTGAGAGCGCAGGACAGGGAGGCGCGTTGTTTCTATGGAGAAACTGTCGACTTATTCGTGCAACAAGAAGAGGGCCATTGTTATGCATCAAAATCAAAGGCTGCATAATCTGGTTATTAAAGCCTTGAGCATTGTGGTTGTCGCGTACAACAGTAAGGTGTGTGTTTCTCCTTTCCATAACCCACCCCAAACCATTACACTCCCGTCACCATATCTATCCCTCTCCACGAGACAACAATCAGCAAAATTTTTCCCCTTCTTATAACCCGCCTGCGACTATCTTGGTGGCTAGATTCAAATCTAGACACATCAGAAAGTATAGGACTCGAGCCCACTGTTGTTGCTCCTAACTGAAATGACGTTTCATAAGATGACATGCTGTTAGGACCTAGCCCACATAGGTCCTCCTAGCCCGGTTAGGTGCCCTGTCTTGTCCGAGACGATGCAAAACGGTCTGTCTGCTGATGCCATACTGCCTTGCAGTACCAGACGCTGTTTGGAAACAACGTCGAAGGTGCGTCAACGTGATAAATATGTCATTTGTTGATTCATTACCCATAGGTCTACCAGATCTGCGGCGATCTGCCACACTACCTGTTTATCGGAAGCAGTGGCGCAACATAATTATTGTATTTCTGTGGGATCCTAACGCCCTACTTACGTTGTTGCCATGAGCAAAACAAGCATCGTTGATGCTTTAATTCTCTGATTTTCACTCAGTCCAGGCATTTTCGTTGTGTACCGATGTGAATTCAAATGTGATTTCTCTTTTGTATAAGGCATACGGATTACAGCCATAGACATTCCCATGGCATGCCCATTCCGGTGACATGCACATTTGTCCGGGCTGCACGTGTAAATCATGTAAAGTCTCATCTAACCGACAGAAATAAAACAATTGACAACCTCTCCATGCCACATCGTACGCACGAGAATTGAAATTTAAATGTTTGTTAGATATTGAATTATTTAAAATTAAAAAGTGCAAACTTTTTTAATCTGAGTGAATTTAAAATTTTCATTGAACATTAATTATTTACTTCCAGTAGCAACGTTTCCCTACCTTTACAGTACACCGTGTTCCAGTCGTTATCGCACGTGGTCCAGGGCAGCACGGGGAAGAAGGAGTTGTACAGGAAGTAGAAGACCCAGGCCAAGATCATAACCAAGTACCACAGTACGGTCAGGGATAACGTCACTTGCAGTAACCCCAGGCCTGGAAATATACAGAGGTCCGTGACATGGGTCTTTCTCGTGTCTATGTATTTCATACAGTAATAAAAGTGATAGATCAAAGTTATCGTTGTCTATGAAATTTGGAGGCAATCGTAGCTATGGGGGTGGGGGATCTCCGCCAGTTAATTTCCCTTTCCATTTGTGGTTCACAATGCTTATATGTGTTACATTATAGCGATGCTTATTATATTTAGAACATTCTTATTACATTTTCATAATGCTTATTACAAGCTGGTATTGATACTTGAAAATTACATTACACTTTTATCGATCGAGTTTCTGTTCGATCTATTAACGTTAAGGACGTATTTCACAATAGCAGTTTTTTTACTATATAGACAAAGAAGGAAAATAAAAACTAGCCAACAGATTTTTTTTAAACTTGACATGACTATAGAGAATCACACTAGAAACAAATTTATGGTATAAAAAATGGGATCTCCGTGCTTCTTTTTTAGTTATCTGCCTCTGAATGTGACTTTTTTGTTTTTTGTTTTTGATTTTTTCTGTCATTTCCAAGGGAAGATAACTCAAAATCAAGCCTATCGATACCTTATTTTATTTCACATTACTGTTTTTTTTTCACTTTTAGTCATTATGCAGTTTAAAACAATTCCATTCAACTGATTTCTCACAATGTTTCATCATATAGATATACACCGTTTTCTCGAAAAAAACAAACAAAAAAAAACACAAAAAAAAAACAGAAGAAAAAAAACAACAACTTCTTTATATTCTCGTTTACAACTTAAGTATAAAATTTGTTGCATAGAATTTCTACAATTACACAGTGACAGGGAATATAGTACCAAACATCAAATTGAAATTAAATGAGGTGTTGCGAGCCCATAATATTGAGCTATCTGCCCTTGAAAATGACAGAAAAACACACCTAAACACTCACATTCAGGGGCAGATAACAAAATGGTTGAATTCATTTACAGACACAAAAAGCACCATTTAACGTCTGAATATTAAAGACAAAATAACCAAAGAAAAAAATAGATATAAGTAACTTTTATACACAGCAACGTTTAACAAAAACACCACTGTTGCTGTACGTCAGCATATACATTGTCCTGCAGTTCTTGCTCGAGTTCCACTAACAATACTTAGCGAAAAGTAATACTTAAATTCTTAAATTACGTTGATTTCCTGATTTTCGTAATACTTAAGCCAATGACTAAGCTGACAAATATTTTATTTCTGCCTAACAATTATTTAAAAAGAATGCAGTTTTGGGAGTACTTTTATTAGAGTAACAAAAATTATTAAATTCACTCCTTAGTATTTAAGTATTACTTAGCGATAGGTTTGGTCGGTAGAGTTCAAACCTAGAGACAGACAGTCTAACGAAGGCGCTGTCTAACTACTCGGTTATTTCTGACCTGACATCGCGTAGCCATGACGTTTACAGCATCACTTTTAAAATGACCTGGGTCGGAAGACAATCTAATTGGATAACTGGAACCTATTCCCAGGAATCATCCAAAAAGTGTCTACTGATGTTCCCAGCCATGTTGCCTAAAGTGCATGTGTACTACAGCGCCTCGTACTGGACAGATTTTACGAAATTTTATTACATGCACGAAATTCTCAACTCTCGCAACCCACGACCCCCCCCCCCCCCGATTCTGGATGGACGCTCTCACTTAAATACTTAGAAGTGAATTTAATCTAGTGACATAAATAGACAACGTGACCATTTGTGCCAAAGGAAATTAAAGTCTGACCATCGGTTTCAGAGAAGATGATTTTTTTTAATAAAATGGTGTTGGTGGCCATGGTAACCAGAATTCTACATGGATCAAGTTTATTTTAACATTTTTTGTGAGGGTTTACCCAAGGATCATTCATGTCAAGTTTCATCAGTTTCTGTCTAGCGGTTTCAGAGGAAATGTCTTTTAAAGAAAATTGTTAACGACGGACTACGGACAACGGACGGAGGGTTATCCCGACAGCTAATATGGTTAGCTAATAATTCGTATAGTCGATGTATATATTACAACTAGATGTCATTTTAACAATATTGTGTAACTTTTCCCGTAAGTACAGGAATATCTACTAATGAAAATCGTTAAAATTCTTATTCGCCACTTTCTTACGTCATCATCCATAAGTTCACTACAGATATGCGTGCTTAAGTTTCATTACTGTCAGAATGTTACGTGAACTGGCCATCTGTTAGCCTTTGATGGCATAAAATGACGTTAAATAGTTCAAATAAAATAAAAAAAGAAAATAAAAAGAATTTAACAAACAAAATGAAGAAGATAAATTTAAAAAGGACTTATTGCTGTCAATGTTTAAAGGTGAATTTCAAAGGGGAAGTGTACTAGTTGAAAAACTAGAATATAATGTAGAATGGACTAATCAATGGAAACTTTTAATTGCTGCGAACAATATAAGTTTTATTTGCGACCAGCCTAGCAGAAATAAACTAATTCTACAGGAATGACAAACGAATTAAAAAAAACAACAAAAAAACAACAACAAGACTATAACAGATCACAGATCTAAAACTTATGGTATGGTGCTAACAAGATGCACAGGTTAAGCTTGGGTGCTATAATCCCTCTCCCGTATGTTTGCTACGTTCCCTGACGGTCGGTGACGAAGATCGGGAGATCGAGGTATCAACGGACGGTTAGATACTGCTGCAGGAAGACCTGGTACCAGGCGGCAAGTGTTGGCTGTGAATTTATTTTTTTTCTCTCTTAATTCTCTCATTTTCATCAATTTCATTGATGAATTGTGCACAAGTGTAACTTTTCTTATTCTTGTGGGCCCGAGAGGAGGAGCGGTTTTCATTTCACGGATGATCTTTGACTTCCCTGACTTCCACGTACAGGATTCAGCGGAGTAGACTTGGGTTTTTCCCATGAGGACCTGTCAGAATGGACTGATTTTACATCTATTTTTAAAGTGTATTCTATGTGAAATGGACTAATTTTTGGATGTTTTGGAAAAATATGTAAGTAACCTTTATTTTTGTTATTTCCCCATTTTTTTTTTCATTTCCCTTTATTTTTTGTTTTTGGTAAATTTAGTGAATTTGCCTTTTGGTCACGTGACTTATTATCCTGATTACATGTAAGTTTGTTGATTTGATAATTAATCTCTCGTTGGTCAGAAGATTTAGTTTAATGGTCAATTCTGGTAATTTTTTGTGTGTCAAAGTATATTTATTCTTTCATACAACATATTTTGCCTAAGTTTGATTTCGCGCTATTTAATTGTGCTGGGACAGTTTACGTTCTAGTCACGTGATGTAAATGTTCCCGTGTGTTTCCGGAAAATATTTTTTTTTCTTTCTTTCTTGCTCACTTATTTAGGTTTCATTTAGATTTTTGTTTTCACTTTTTATTTGGTGATTTGTAGATATTGTATTGGGGAAATCAAATAGTTGCATAGATTTTCTAAGTATATTGATTACGTATTTTTGAGCAAAACAAGAATTTGTGTATTGTTTCACATTGGTATTTATTCATTGTTTAAATCTGTTCAATATGTGTTTCTAAATTTTCTATTTTATATTCTGTTATAAGTTGAGTATAGATGTTGGTATACCTTAGATAGCTGTATGTAGGTCTTGAATAAGTTAGTTGTGATAATTATTAAGTAAACCAGTAGTTTGCATGTAGAATCTACGTTTACATAAGTATAAGTATTAGTGATTGTGCTATTTTTTTTATCTCTCATTCTCTACTGTGCTATTCTTTAACTCTCATTTACTAAAAAATACTATTGTTGAAGTGAGACTGTGAGATTTGTGAGAGCTTCTTATCAATCATATTTTCATGTGTATTTGTGTAAATATGTGTTACATGTCTGATGTTTTAGGGTCTGTGATATACAGATTTGATGTTATATGTGTCTTTTAAGCAGAATTTTATTTTCAGATTATTTGTGACTCACTGAATTGAACTGCCATATTAATTAGTTTCAGAATTTATATAGAACAGGTTCCCATGCTAATCATGTTTATTTTTCAGGTTTCCAGTTAATATCCTGTGATATTTATTTTCAGCATTGGTACAGTTTAATATACATGTTTGTTTACAGGTATCTCAGTGTTTGGAGTGGAAGACTATATTGTGATTTGTTTTCTCTTCTTGTGCAGATATTTGTGTATTGAAGATTGATATATTTACTTGTTTGGATATTTAGGTATGGCAGAAGGTGGACAAGCAGTGACAGAGGGTGAAGTAGGGATGACAGAGGAGATGGTGACTAGATTACTAAAATCTGGTGAATTTAAAGTTGTTAGATTAGATCAGCCTGAAAAATCTTTGCATTTGGATAGTTCGGTGGAGCCTAAAGCTTCTACTCCTCTGAAATATATGTTAAATTCCATCAAGTTTAATTTTCCTCAGAAACACAAAGTGACATCAGATTCCCAGTTGTCACAGGATAAATATTATTTTCCTTCAAATATTCCCAAATTGCCAATATTTTCAGGTGAGGATCCATGTCCAAAAGGTTAGGTGAGTTATAAGGAATGGAAATTTGAAGTGAAATGTTTGCAATCTGATGAAAATGTGTGCTCATCAACTTTGTTACAGGCTATCAGGAGGTCAGTTAGGGGCCCAGCTAGGCAAGTGCGAATGTCCTTAGGTGAAAATGCCTCTGCTTGAAATTTTGCAAAAGATGGAGTCTCTTTTTGCCAATCCTGCTGATAAAAACAATATTTTACAGGAGTTTTTCAATGCTTTTCAGAGACAGAGTTAATCTGTCACTTCTTTTGCCTGTAGACTAGAGGCAATTTTAGCCAATGCTAGTGATGCCTGCTCCCTTGCCCCTGACGCTAGAAATGATATGTTGCGCTGTAAGTTTTGGACATCCCTTAGGTCAGAGCAGTTGAAAGCTCAAACGCGTCATAAGTTTGACAGAGTTAAGACTTTTGAGAACCTTATAAAGGAGGTCAGAGCTGTTGAGTATGAATTGACCCTGGGACCAGTAGGTACTCTTGGCTCAAGTACTAGTAGTACATGTACACCTGTAGATGGTAGGAAAGCTCAGCAGAATAGTGTAGCTGCCTTTTCATCTTCAGATTTGGCACGGAAAGTCAGTAGTCTTGAGGTAGAGATGTCAAGGAAATTTTCAGATTTAGAGGAGAAATTTAGTAAAGTTTTAGACTTAGACAAGAAGTTTGACAGTCTTAGAGACGTTAGAGTCTCAGCCCCCTAGACATGATAACAGACAGAATCAGAGTTATGGAAACCAGTACAGAAAGTCTGGTAGAGGTTATGGAAGCCACATGGCTTATCAGTCTGGTAGCTATAGAGGCCGCAATGATAAGTCTTGTTATGGTGGCAGACAGCATCAGGCCAGTCAGCCAAAAGAGTGACCACTTCTGTTGATGGCCAAATGAGAGGTGGTGTAAAAGATCCGAAAGGCCAACCAGAGTTGTTTTCTAAGCTCATAGGGGATTCGAACCTTGGTCCTGTAGTATTGAATTACTGCATTTATTGACACAGGCTCTATGGTCACAACTATTACACAGGAGGCTTATTTATCCATGACAGACAAACCCCCTATTCTTGACTTGAGTTCTTTAGTTTGACTACAGCTAATGGTTCTCAGCTGCAGTACTTGGGTTATATTGAGTGCTCTATGGTGTTGCCCTCAATGCCTGATGTCAGTTTTGATATTCAAGTCTTGGTTATCAAAGATTCTTTTAACCAGGATTGCCCAGTCATAGTTGGCACAAATGTCATCAGACTATTCAGACAAGTATCGGCTTGTTCAAGTGAAAAACTACCTGAGGAATGGAATATGGCTATTGACAGCCTTGATTCTTTGTCTTTTGTAGCAAGGTCATGTAGCAAGAAATCTGTTCAGTTAGGTCCCTATGAAACACGGTCAGTTAGTTGTATTGTTAGAGGTGTTCCGCACTCAGTTTCAGAGATAGTGACAGAGAACTACAGTAGTTCTGATAATTTTACTGTATGTCCCAGGGTGTACAAATTAAAGCAGAATGGTAATTGCTGCAGAATTTATGTGAAGGTATGCAACCTAACAGGTAAACCTGTAACCTTCCAACCAAAATCAAACGTGTGTCAAATTACCCAGGTGCAAGTTATTGACAATATTTCTACCATGAACACCCCTGACCCTATCAAACCAGATACACCTGATGACTTAGGGGTAAATATCGACTCGGACAATCTCAACCCTGATCAGTTACTCCAAGTTAGGCAGCTCTTGGGAAGGTGGAAAAATATATTTTCCACCGGCCCAGCTGACATTGGCTGTACAGAGTTGCTTAAGCATAAGATTGTTTTAGAGGATAATACTCCTTTAAAACAAGCTTGCCGAAGGATTCCCCCGGGAATGTATGAGGAGGTACGCCAGCATGTTAAGGAAATGTTGGAAGCTGGTGTGATCAGAGAGTCCGAGTCACCATTCAGTTCTAATGTAGTCCTGATAAGGAAAAAGGAATGCAGTCTCCGTTTCTGCATTGACTGGCGCCAGCTGAATGCTCGCACTATCAAGGATGCTTATCAATTGCCTAGATTTGATGACCTTGTAGACAGCCTCTCTGGTGCTAGGTATTTTTCCAAACTTGACCTTAGGTCTGGTTATTGGAATGTACAGGTTGAGGAGGCTGACAAGCATAAAACCGCATTTACTGTTGGTAACTTGGGGTTTTATGAATGGAATAGAATGGGTTTTGGTTTAACAAATGCACCCGCAACTTTTCAAAGGTTGATGGAGAGATGTATGGGTGACCTACATCTCAAAGAATGTCTGATATTCTTGGATGATATCCTTATCTATTCCACCACCTTTGAAGAGCATCTTAGGCGCCTGGAGTCAGTCTTTGGCAGATTTGCAGACTAAGGTCTTAAACTCAAACCATCAAAGTGCGAACTGTTTAAGACCCGGGTAGTATATCTTGGGCACCAGATCAGTGCCGAAGGTATCTCCACTGACCCAGATAAGTTAGCAGCTGTCACTTCGTGGCCACAGCCTAAGAATATTAAGGAACTTAGGCAGTTTCTTGGTTTTGCTGGATTTTACAGGAGGTTTATTCAACATTACAGTCATATGTTGAACCCTTGAACAGTCTGCTTAAGGGCCATGTTACCCATAAGCAGTCTGGCAAAACCAAGCAAACTAAGGTCAAGGTCAAGCCGGCAGCGTGGGTATGGGGTGAAGCCCATGAAACAGCTTTTACTTCAATCAAGGAAAAGCTTACTTCCTCCCCTATACTTGCCTTTGCCCAGTATGATCAGCCCTTTATTCTGAATACAGATGCTTCTAGTTCTGGGCTGGGAGCTGTCTTGTATCAGAAGCAGAATGGGGTTGACCGGGTCATTGCTTATGCAAGTAGGAACCTCAGACCATCTGAAGCTAGATACCCAGCAATATTGTGCTTTATTTATTTTCTGAAATATTATTTAAATGTCAGGAGACATTTTCTTCAAAGCGGGGGAGTATGTAAAGGGGTCTTTGTTATGTTTGTTTAGTTGTATATATAGTTCTGTTCTTGTCAGTGCTGGGTGTTGTTTGATATGTGGCCTGTCTTTGTGATTCTGTCCTGCCTACGTGAACTGTCCATGTGCTACCTGTCCTGTCAACGTGAACTCTTATGTCTGTGACACTGTAATTGTTTGTTCAGGGTGCTTGAGCTGACTGCAAGGAGTGAGTGAGTGATTTTAACCAGCCTATATATATCTTGTCTCCTATTATTTCAACCATTCCGCTCAGTAGCTGTCGTAACGCTAGTAGATCTAGGATTCTATTTGAGAAGAATTCTTAAGACATAGCCTTAGTACTGGTAAGTTTATTTTATACTTTTAGAGTTAAACATTAAATACTTTATGCTTTGTACGAATATTACATTTACTGTATTTATCGGAATAATTAATTTAATTGTTTAATATTATTGATAATAGTGCCTGAACATTTTATATGTATTAATAAGACTATCTTACATTAATTTATATTTATTTCAGGCCTTCTTCTTCTGCTTATTTACAATAGTGTAAATAAAACCATTGAAAAAGAACCCCGGAGTTGCTTTTATCTCCACCCTGTTACACGTACTTAGAATACAACCGGATAAATATAAATACTTAGACTCAAATGGTTATATTATCTGGTTTTCATTTCGTATTATGTTTAGACTTTGAATCTGTACAAGTAGTTAAAAGGGAATGACCGATACTATATTGAATTTTGACTGGCCATTTTCTTTTCCGTAACAGAAATGTAAAATGAGTTGGGTAGGTTGCGGCAGGTCGTATACGTTAGTATGAATGATATAATAATTACCCCAAAAATGGGCCTGAATCGAAAGTTTCAGGCCGCCATATTATCAGTGAGTTTCAATAAAAGTCACGTGATTCCCTGCCGTGTATTTAAGAAGTATGATGTTTTGATCTTAAGGGATATGCACCAGTCGGTATACGCGATTTCAACAGATGACTTTTTATAGCATTTCCCATTGGAGTTGAAGTACGCCGTTTCGTCAGAATTTGCAATACATGTATATAGCGTCGCAATTCCCGCTAAATGATTTTTCGAACGTTTGCTGCATACGAGGTTTTGATTTTAAGTCAACGATATATTCTTTGCTACACATGCGTGCATTTATGTATTATTATTTGATTTTAAACTTAAAAAAAAAATCAGAATTATATTTACTTTGTTCCAGAGAGAGAGAGAGAGGGGGGGGGAGAGAGAGAGAGAGAGAGATAGAGAAGTTACATAATACAGGTGCATACGAACGTAAGAACACATACGTTTCCAGACTTTACAATTAAATAATAAGCTTCTTTTTTCAAAATAGTGTGTGTGTGTGTGTGTGTGTGTGTGTGTGTGTGTGTGTGTTAGCAATCGCTTAAGATGACTGATATCCCCACACCCACCTTATCTTCGTGTAATGTAATTGTAGGACACGACGTGGCGGGACGTGTTGATCAAAGGTAGGTTGGGTATAAAAATCTTTTCCTCTCGCATTTGAGATTGTCCCAGAAAAAAAAGAACGAATGCAAACTTAGTTGTATGCTTTGCATTGGTTTAAATACTTGATAATCTAATTGTAAGAAGGAAACAGATGACATTAACTTTGATGAATAGTCTTCTGATTGAATCAGGAAAGCAGAGTTTCCAATTTTATCTAGATAAAAAATCATTTCACGCGGAAGTAGATCAATATTTTAATAATATCTATTGCTTTCTTTCATGTCTAATAGATAAAGATTTTAGTCCAGAAGAACCTTAATTTTGGAGTTAAACAAGATCTAAAGTATCTAAAGTATTTTCACGATTAACTCTATTTCCAGAGATCATTAATATGTCTATGACAACTTTCTTCAAATGCGGTACAAAAATTGTCGAATAATTCAGTTTGCACTTATTTTGCAATTATCTTTAAAAGTGCTCATAAATTTTATGAAAAATAACTTATGACCATATTCAACAGGGTTGCTTGCAACGCTTTTCTATGGTAGCACACATTTCTGCATCGGACACCAGGGCTATATTTAGATACCTATATTTATATTTAAATTCTTTTTACTACGCGGAGATGAAGTTCCAAAATTGTTTAAGCGATGATAATTTTCATTGTCTATATCAATACGATTTCATTCTGGAAGTTTAAACTGAATTAAAATATATTGATAATCGACGCTGGAGATAACGTGTTCAATAAATTTTAATAAAGTAAATGCGGAAGAGCATTCGGAGATATTTTGATATTTAATATAGTACCCTGATTGAATTACAGTCATTTGATAAATAGACAACTCTAAAATATCCAAACTTATCTCTTTGATGCACACTGAGACTTGTTTCGGGTCAAACTTTATAAATTTTAAATACCTATTTATGCAGTATGTTATATAATCTGTTTTACCGTCTCCTTATCCCTGAATGATGGTGTGCTTTATTCGAATATTTATTCCAACGATTGCGGTGGAGGGAATATTCAAATACCGAATTTTTATCTATGCTTATTTTGACTTCCTTCGATAAAATGCTTCACAGATACTGATTTGAACATCATAATTACAACCATTCCACATCATCATCAATTTACCTTTATCAAGTGTAATCAGGTAAAATCCTACTGCCCCGAGCTGGAATCGAACTCGGGACCTTGGGTATGCAAATCAGACACTCTACCACGTTACCACAAAAGCTAGTTCTATGGCGAGATAGTACAAATGCCATTTCATACCCCTACTATTCATACACACCCTCATTTCAAAAATCTGTCCTCGGATCCCTGGAGTATGAACGTCTGTGGGACTTTCAAGTAAAACCCTACTGCATGTGAGGAAGCCTTCCAGCTGGCTTGCGATAGGTCGGTGGTTCTACCCGGGTACCTCAATGTACTCGGGGTCTTCCTCCACCTGTAATTAGCTGGACGTCGCTATATGATTGAAATACTATCGTAGCGATGGTAAACCCTAATACAACAACAACAATAAAACCCTACTGCCCGAGATGGAATCGAACTCAGGACCTTCGGTATATACATTAGACACTCTACCTTGTCGCCACAAAAATAGCTTTACGACAAGATATTACAAGTGCATTTTCATACCTCTACTACATAAGTAATAAAATTTTGTTGTTTAGATTTGCTTCCTTTTGATTTATCGGTAAATATACACATTGATATAAACCTTATAAATTGTAGGCAAGAAATAAAGGGGGGAGTAAGAGCAGCGATATGCTTATTGTTAGCAGTTCATTGAAAAAATGGTGTGTTCATCTTTTCTTGTAACAACCCTGTTAGCGCAAGGTTAAAGTGGGTTTATAATATTGGGTTTATTGGCATCGCTTGAAAATTTTATCCCTGTTTATTCAATTTACTTAGATAAACAAAAGAAATGCGAAATTACACACACACACACACACACACACACACACACACACACACACACACAATGTTCTCTCAGCGCCATCAGCGTTTCCTTCAGTTGTCAGATTAATGACCTGAGTAAAGAAATATCGTAAGATAAAATTGATATTTTACGACAAAATTTCTTTCGTCCGTCTCGTAACCTAGAAGTCAGGGTTTAACCCCAGAGTTGGGATGTCGAATCATGTCGTTTGTTTTCGGTCTGATATCGCGATATGACTTAAATTTAAGTGTGTAGGACGGAGGGGGCATTGAAATACTAGTATGATGCGGTGGCACTCTGTCAAATGTAATCAGATTGCGAGAATGAGATATATAGTATTTCGTCTCCTTTAATGGCTAGAGTTAAGTATACATATATACTAACTTTAACTATTATGGTTTGTAAAGTGACGACTGCATAATTTATCAATTTTATTTACACGCGTGTATTTATAGTATACTTAAAACATGACAAAAAAAAAAGGTTAACGGCATGACATTACCAACGAACGGATAGCTGGAATCTTTTTTTTTTTAAATCTAAAACAGGTCATTAATGATACTTATGTACGGGTGGGGTTGAATGGATTCATTAACATACCCCACGTGCGGCTTGATTTCTTTAGAATCTTTGACATCACACTGGCCGGAGCCTATATACTTATTTAATGAGTAGATATATGTTTAGAGTCAGGATCCAAAAAATTTAAATTGCCATTTTCTTCTTTTATAATAATTTAGTTTAAAAAAAGTTCAATGATAGCCGTAGTTCATTAAATATGTATAGATTTAGTAAAATATTATTTTGAATATCTATATTAATTGTCAATAATCACCAATCTGACTAAACACTATAAGAGTTATTTCACGAAAGTAACTCATTGTGTAACGTCACGGAACCGGATTGCAAAAATTTCGTGCACGGTAAAGAGACCATTTCGGTGAATCAGATTTTATATCGTATTTCAGATTTTATATCGTATTTTTCTTCTCGCAACATTTGGACAGCATCTATTTGAGAAAGGTATAGCGCTGCGACACTGCAGTGATGATAACGCGATAGTACAATAACAAAAATTGATGATAACGCGATAGTGCATGAAGTGATAATACATGTCTCTGTGTGAATTTAATCCCCGAAAGACCTTGAGAAATGCCTAATTTACAGAAAAGATTCTATCAGAAAAATTACAAGTTGTGGCTGTCTCGTTTAGCTCAGAACAACGTCAGCATAAAAAACATACAATGGGTTTTTCAGAAGTCCGAGGATTTTCTTCATATCTCTTCTACTACGTTGTATCAAGAGTTATTCAAGCCATAGCAAAAGTCAATGAACTTCTGAAACACCCCACGTGAACCGAGGCATCCACGATTTTACTGAACAGTGTGTTTAAAAAAACTGTCCGCCCATTTTTCTCACTAATTTACTTTAAATATATTTTATTTCAACATTATGAAATGGGGTTGGACCACAAGTTCTAACAACTTAGTTACAATCCTTTCCCTAGATTTTACACAATTCATTAAAGAATTAACATAATATATGTACAGATGGACAGAAAAACAAAATACGAACATAAGTGTGGAGAAAAGAAAAGGCATAATGTAGAGATATCAATGACATACATATCGATCAATATATTAATATATGAAGAAGGTCCCCCAGGGCAGCATAGGCAGCAACACCAAGCAGGACACAAACACAGGAACTTTATTCTAAAGGATGCATATTTCCATACAGAGATATCCCGAACCTAGGAGTTAACATACATTTAATTTCATTTAAAGTATCAAATGGCACACAGTGCTATATAAAAAATATCAGCAATAGTACTGATATGTGGAATAACATTGTTTAAAAAAATCATATTACTTTCATATAACAGAAGTTGTAAATTTAATGGATAGAAATTTCTGTTTGGATCTTTGATTAATAAAAAGTGGACACTTAAATAAAAATGTTCTGCATCTTCAGGATTCCTCCCCCAAGCACATCTAGGATTATCCCTTAAGTGGTTTTTGAACAAATCATTATTTGAATTACTATAGTTATTTCTTAATCTAAAATAAAGGACAGATAATCTTATATTGATCATATCTTATCTTATCATTAAGTTCATTCCAGAGCAAAATGGATGATGGAATACGAGACCTACGCATTGTTTCTGTCCTACAAAATGGGATTGTATAATTTGAAACATTTCTTACTGGATATCTAGTTCTATCTCTAACAAGGGGTGGGAATAAGTTTAAAATATAGTTTGGTACATTACTATTACTAACTTTATACATAAAGTAATATTTTTGAATTTCTCTTCTTTTCTTAAGTTAAACCCAACCACATTCTTTATAGAGATTTTGTAATGACACTGATCTAGTTAGACCGGTTACAACTCTAGCTGCCTCAGTTTATAAATTTTCCAATTTGTTTTCCAATTCTGTGGAACAGCCATCTCAAACCATTGAAGCGTATTCTAAAATTGGTCTTATGTAGGATAGATAAATTAGATTTAATGCATTTCTATTTACAGTAAATTTAAGCATTTTCATGACATTCAAAGCTGTTGATGCAGAATGAAAAAATATGATCTATATGCTGGTTCCATTGTCCATTTTGGGAGAGTGTTACACCTAAATATTTGTGTGATTGGACAAAATTAACAGTTACATTTTCAAAGAGTATATTTGGTTTATAATCTGATTCTGTAAGAGAGAATAACATTGCCTCTGTTTTATTAGGGTTAAAGTTTACTAGCCATTGTTTAGACCAATTTGACTGTGCGGGATTTACGTGTGTAAAGTTTTGTGACTTATCGTAATTTAAGCGTTTTTAGACACCGTATGACGTCTTTCGACTGCTGAGGTGTCTCTAATTCAATATTCAATATTCTTATTTAGACCAATTTGAAATAATGTCTAAATCATGGTTAAGAACTTTTTCAATGTCTTGTAATGAAGGTGCTGAGTAATATAAAGAAAAATCATCAGCGAAGAGTCATGTTAAATAATTTAATAGTCAGTAATATCATTTACATAGATAAGAAATAGCAAATTTCTAAGGACAGAGCCCTGCAGCATCCCAGAATTTATGATTTTCAAGTCTGACATAGATGATTGTATAACCACTCTTTGAGACCTTTTCGAAAGATAATTTGTAATCCAGTTTATCCCGCAAATTTTGACATTTTTTGTGAATAACCAGTAGGAGTTCCACCGCATCACATTTTTGCACCTTAACGACACCTTAACGACGTCAATATAGTCCGTCAACGTCGACAATTTTTCAGTCGACGGCCATTTTGTTTGATCATGAAAGATTTTTTCCTGACTTGACATCAAAATAAAAGATAAACAATTTAGAAAATAAAATGACTACTCAAACCAAATTCTTGACACACTCTTGTCTATTTTTTAGCCACTGTCATTGCGTCATTATGAAGTTTACACGGTTACAAAATTCGAATCGACAGAATGTGTATTCAATTAGGGGCGTTATAAAAGTTTACCAGAGAGAGATTTTGTATGCTGCATTTTAGTTGCGATCTGCATTTCACTAACATGGGATAAAATTCCGATTTACTCCTTAAAAATATCATGAAAATGACTATTTTTTTATCTTTTCCACTCACAATTAACATTATTTTTGTACATCAAGATAATTGTTAAATGTCTCACTTTTTAACACGCAATAATTATCAGTGCAGTCTGTGAATAACACAGAAGCATGCAAATACTCTCCGTTCCTATGTTATTAGGACATTTAAACTTGTTCATCATCAGACAAAAAAAAAGACAAAAAAAATCCCTCCCCCTTCTTGATTTAAATGAGTAGGGGCCGGTATGTAGTTCAGTTGCTCATAAGTAAACCTATTTTTCTTAATGATGCCTTTAATTATATATATATCATTTTCATCTACAGTATAGCTTTAAACCTATTCACCTTCCCAAGTGCAGCCACAAAGTACTGGTCCAGCCAGTTAACCTGTAAGTTGTAAAAACTTTTTTCCAAGTTGGAGTAGAATTTGTTTTCTGTATATTGTGTAGATTTCATATACAGCAAAAAAACATTAATTTTTAAGCTTAGATGGGTGACTGCAAGCTAACTTTTAAGAGCATTTAATTGTTTGAATTTGATTTTTCTTTTTGGAGTATTTGATTGTTTGAATTTAATTTTCTTCTTGGAAATGTTTATGTATTGATCTTGAAGTATATAAGAGTATAAAAGGCTCCCCCCCTCTCTCTCTCTCTCTCTCTCTCACACACATACACACACACTCACACAGCTATTTCCTGGCCTCGTTTGTTTTTGTGAAATATCGAAGTATAAAATCATTCGTGAACATGAAAAGATGCATCTTCCTCCAACTTTAATTAGCCGGACGTCGCTAATTGACAGAAATACGTTCACAGCGACGCTAACTCCAATTACACATGTACCTACTTTAAGAAGGGGGCAGAACTCAAATGAGAGACCGGCACTTTTGCCACTGAACTGTCCGAGGCAGACCTCAAGGTAATATAGCGGTCCGCCGGCCGTGATGAGAAAGAAGAAATATGGAATGAGAAAAGTTCCCCCACCATTACGACTGAAATAAACAAAATTTCTTGCATATTAATATATATATACGACTAGGTATTCATTCTAAAAGAAATAAGATATTCAACATAGAAAATAAATAGGCATAAATAACTGGAACTACTTTTTGTCAGTTAGTCGACAAAGTATCAATGACTTAAATGTATAAAGAGCCATTGTCGCATACCTACGACCGATTGATCGATATCTACTATAGGCCATGGGATTTTTAACTTGTATTTTGTCGTTTTAAGGTGTGTCAAAATACGTCATTTCGTGGATAAGATTACGTTTTTAACCAATCAAAAGTCGTTTCATACAGCGGTTTACAGCAATAATTTTAGCTAATCATTTTTTAGCCTATCATTTTACTCGAATTTATTCCCTTATCATCGTTCTCGTAACATTTCGGACATGCTGCATTTGTTGCATAGCCAAGATCCTCCGTATGTGTCACATGCGGGTTTCACAAAGTTAAGATGAATTGTGGGAAGGAATAAACCGCGTTCAGTTAAGGCGATCGTTAACCAACATTTGCGATTTGCTACTCTGCTTACATTCTATAAAACAGGTGTGCAACCGCTTACGTTAGTGACTTTTACGTTCACTGAACATGCTACAGAATAACAGGGGCTCGATGTTCCGCCCCATGCAACTTCAAGCCCTGTGATAAGCAAATGACTGCTTTTTTTCGTTCTTTGATTTTTAACAAAATACATAACCAGAGGCCATTTAAAATTATTAGTGCAATTATTATATTGGCCTTAACAGTTTGGTTTGTGATTTAGCTCTTCGAAAAAAATGCATTAAACTATTGATGCATTCTATTCATATATGGCACAAACGGCACAGAATATTAAAAAAAACAACAACAAAAAAACAAAAAACAAGCATGAGCCAAAAATTCTTGAAAGCTAAATTCAAACTTAACCGGCAAAGCCATTCGACGGTACATGGTTGTCATACTGGGACGTCCAAGACTTGAACAAAAACAGTTGATGGTTAAGCAAAAGATATTTTCGATAGACCGGCGAAAATTAAACTGGGCAAGCCTTCCTTTTAAAAGAAAAAATTATTTCAAATGAGTTTACATAACCCTCTAGCCTTAACACCGAAGAGTATTACATTAATAAGGCGCGTTTGCATTGGTCGATATTTAAGTGACCGACTGCTGTAAAACGATGATTTTCTTACCCATTCCCCACGGCATGATGTCATGAAGTGAAACGGAAAAAAAATGTAGGTTGCCAGTCTTACATACCGTAAAAAACAAAGTAGACATCATTAGTTTGCATAATTACCACATCCATTTTCACTGTACTATATCAATAACGTATCAATTATTGTAAGGTCATGACCTTCTTAAGTATAAGAATTATGAATGGAACCACACTCTGAACCATTGTGAAACAAATCAAAGCGCCGAAGGCACTGATGGACTGCCGACGGCGTTATCATGAAACAAAGAGAGAGTTCAGCTGACTAACTTCTAGTAACTAGAGTTGCCAAAAACGTTTAGAGTTTTGGGCATCAAATAACCTTTTCCTCTATCAAGTTAACACTGGCATTAGAATAATCAAAATTTCACCATGTAAGACATGCCAGCAATGTTTAAGTGCATTGTGCGCTTTGGTTCACTGATGCCGCTTTTCCACGCGGCGTCAGTCTGGAATAGATTTTAAATTTGGTCATAGAGCCACATAATCGTAAAAGGGAACAACCATCATAAATATTGTAAAAATTAAATTATATAATTTGTTTGAAATAAAACTTAATGAAATAATTTATTTCTATTAACTGTTATGAAAAAAAATAATAAAAACACGCATGTCTTCATCTGATAACTTCTGCCTAAACTCCTAGGCCACGGGTTTTAAAACTTGGTTAACGAACCTTGCAAGCAACCCGATTCATTAAAGCTCAGAAAAAAGGTTTTGGAAGATGTTTTATGACCATAAATATTCAGAATTTCAATTACATGATATCGTCAACTAGAAAATCAGTGAAACCAAAGTTAAATTAAACAGTATATTGTAGAAAGTGTAAAAATCGGAATAATTATAAATTTAGCCGTATTGGACAGGTATAATTGACGGCCCCAGGTTCAGCCTGCGGCCCCAGTATGTAAGCTGATTATGATAATGTACCTGAAATGGGTAAATTTAACTGATTATTGCAGCATTTGTTGCACAGCTATGTAAATATATATTTATTAATTTATACATATCAACACACTTTACTACTTCACTGTACTTATACTTATCGGAAAGATAGTACCTTAATCGCATACCACATAAAACTTATATGTGCTGATTTGATTGGTTATCACTGTCCTTGTTGTTGATGATGATGATTTTTTTAAATATTGACATTAACACCGCTGAAGTAGCTTACTGTTTAGAAATTCAATGCATCTTGCAGATCATAACTTTTCCAATAACTATATATAAAAAAGGAATGAAAAGTTAACAGATAAAATATTTTAACAAAAAATGTTGTATGGAAATACGGCCGAAGACACTACGATATATATGACATTTTTTGAAGAAACTTAAGAAATCTTTGAACTAAACGGCCTACAGCTAAGAATATATTTAGCAAAATGGCGTGTATAATTGCCTAGTACATATGAAGAAATTTTAGACCCGCTGTAAATAATGTTATTCTGAAATGGTTTTGTTTTATTTGAGTCGTGCTTCAAAAATATGCGCGGTGTCTTTGATGCTCGCATCAAAATTAGTCTTGTAATATGTTTTAGACACACCTCGCATGTTACCGAAATTCACCAGTACCTCATTGTATCACATAAAGTAACAAAGAATTCAACATTTTCTGCATGCATTAAATTGCATAAAATGTGACATTCTGACAAGTACATAAAGATCGTCTGTGTAAACGACTTCTGGGCGGATAAAACGTTATCATTCCATTACAAATAAAAATCGATCACATGCTAACCTGCAAATAATAGGAAACGTCCAAACGTTTCCTATACCAACAGTGAAGCCCATGATAGCCAAGAAAAACTCAATTTTATTTGCCCAAACTCCCCGTTCGTCGTCTAGCGGAGAGTTTTTCTCAGAGTCTGACGTTAAAGTGGACCATTCTGTTACGTCATCGGTTGGTGCCTCTGTAGCTGCGCCTCCATTTGGTTCTCTTAGTGACGCCATTTCTTGCTGAGTGCCCATGTTGTCAATCATAGTATTGCGCTGAAATTTCAGATAAATGCGATATGTTTATATTAGTTAACGTTTATATTTTAAATTTTATGGATTTTATCGCAAGCGACGCGACAATGGACATTCATCGATTCTTATAGCTCATCCTAAGCACATGTTATTAATAGTTTCTTAGAAAAAAAAGCAATCCAGTGATTAGGACAAACTGCAGAAGTGCATGAAAGAACGGTATAATCCATAGAATTTAAAATATAAGCGATCACATATTTACGGTTTGTCACGTACGCCATACAGCTTTGCCTTTGACCCAACTCCCATTTGATTGAAAGTACACGTGATGGTTCAGAGTCAGTATCTTTGTGTACATTTTAAAAGTCTACATGCAAAACATGGCGTAATCATCTCAGTACATCAATCAATACAAGCATGTCATTGGACGATTAAGTCGGACAAACTGTAAATTTGACCTACAGGGGTGTACCGTTTCCGTAGGATTTCTTAAAAATCCACACTTTCATGTGTTTTACAAATTGTGTTTTAACGAGATTTTAACGTATAGTGTATTAATATATGTGACTGATGGCAGGGAAGGGTACAAACAATATGAATAGTGCCATAATTATGTGAAATAACTGGACTGAAGTGAAAGCTATTTGCTTATAAAACTTCTCTCCAATAAATTTAAATTTCAAAGGCAACTGGCGAGAATTAAATGACTCATGTTTGTTTAACAAACAGAAAACATTTGTTCAACTATTAAACTATACATACATTAAAAAGGAAATGACATAATCTGATATAAGGTCATGATATTGTTTCGTTTGAAGAATTAAATATAGATAAGAATGAATATATTTGAATAAAAAATGGTAAAGAAATAAGATGGAATAGAAACAGGTGATGAAAGAAATCGGGTACCTTTATTGAGACAACCATTCAAATTTGCATTTAAGCGAGGCTGTGTTATTTATGTAAATCGATTAGTATCTCGAATAAATCTATGAACATAGTCAAATATTTTACAGCTGGTTATATGATCTAAGTTGGGATTTCCAGATAAGATAACAGCTAGACTTGTTTCGCATATGTTTGCTATATTATTTAGAAGTGACTGACGCATATTCGTGAATTATGGACAAGTAAAAAATAATGATAATTGTCCTCTATGGCTCCACAAGAACATAATGGTGATAGAACAATATTTTTTAATGGAGGTGAGAATTAAGTGTGCTAAATTGTGCCCTTAGCCTTATGTGTAGAACTTGAAGTTTGTGGTCACCGTAGTAAAAGTATGACGGACATTAGTTGGATCCCATATCAAGATACAATTTGAAAGTGGACAATGAGATATTTTGGAACTAGTTTGCGTTTCATTTTGAAAAGTAAATATAATTTATGTTTTCGCCGTCTTGTTGCTAGAGTGGACCAGCAGAGTTCTTAGTTCAGATATTGAGATAAACTTAGTTGCATCACATACGATGCGACGAGCTTCATTTTGTGTCTTTTGTAATTCTCCTTTTTCATGTTCAGTACGATTA
Source organism: Solen grandis (assembly GCA_021229015.1). Lineage (NCBI taxonomy): Eukaryota > Metazoa > Mollusca > Bivalvia > Adapedonta > Solenidae > Solen > Solen grandis. The sequence goes on along the minus strand of JAIFHC010000047.1, from coordinate 14,319 downwards.
TCCCATACGACATAGGCATATTCTAGAATAGGTCTTACAAATGAAAAGTATATGATTTCAAGTGTCTTCCGATCAAGATGAATTTCAAGATTTCTGAGAATACACATTCTTTTAAGAGTTTTTTCTTGTATATGTTGGAAATGATCATGCCAGGTGAATTCACTTGATAATAAAACACCTAAATGTTTATGAGAAGAAGATTCAGATATAGGTTGATTGTACCAGAGACTTATAAACAGAGATTGGCAGCTTTCCGAAATAACGTGCTTTATCGCGTGCCTCGGGAGTTAACGAGAGCGCGTTGTCCTGTCACACGGGTACCGAACATTTCAGTGGGGCGTGGTGAAAGCTTACAAAACAACAATTACTTTCCAAATACTTTAAGTAAACCCTCTGATTTTAGCTAAAGTGAAGGATAGAAGAGCACGGATGCCCGATTAGAGTACTATTTTTAGTTTAATTATAATAAGAGAGAGAGTGAGAGAGAGGAGGGGGAGAAAGGAAGAAAGACAGATGCATAATTGGTCCGAAATGACTAAGCGCGGAACGAGTAAACGTCGAGATACATGACAGCCTAGTGTACATGCAAGATTAACCTGTGATTTTTGCCGGTAATGGTCTTCTTGTTCTTTTGACTGATGTTGGAAAACATGTAAAATGGATTACCTTAATTGCATCTTGTCGTGTGGTCGGTCAACCTCACTGACGTTTGTTTATGTCAAAAGTAATCGAACAAATAATTGACTAAACAAAATAACCATATCAATACTATATTATTTTAAATATCCATTGGAACTTCCCATAAATATTATTTAGTTTTCAATCTCGCCCGGGTCTCGTTTAAATCTTGTTGTCCGCGCGCGACTTCAAAAAATCTATCTGTGCAAAGAATAAGCTGCCAATCTCTGTTTATAGGTCTCTGATTGTACAAAGACAGAGTTGGATAGGACTTTGGGTTCCGTTTCCTAGAGAAAGTAACAGAAGTAGTTTTTGTTGGGTTAAAGGCGACAAGCCAGTTATCACTCTATTCGGAATATTTTGAATATCATTTTGGAGAATGTTAGAAGAGGTTACTGGATCATTGAAATTGCATTAGAATAACAAAATATTACTTTGGAGACATTGGTTTTATGCGTTTTTCTGACACTTTGGTCAGTTATTTAGCTTTAACTAGTTCAGTTATACTACACAAGAGTGCTTTTGAAGGAGTGCGACATTTAACGTTGATATTGCGACAAATAGCGGCAGTGCAGTTTTTTGCGACATTTAGCGTTACAGATGCGACATTTAACGTCAGGAGGGTTTGCGACATTTAGTGTTGATTGCGACATTTAGCGTCAGCCATGCGACATATAATGTCAAATGCGACATTTAACGTCGTTGCGACGTTTAACGTTACTACACACATCAAGTAACATTATCCTTAAACTGGGTCAACCAGACCTGGAAAGAAAATTATATGCTTAGCGCCAAGCAAGGAGGCTACACTGGTATCATATTTCGTGACGTTTTCTGCTTCTTTTTTTTTGAGTTATGCTCCGGACAAAAATTGGCACAGACAAATGGGCTGACAAAAACAATATATTCCTCCCGTATAAATATGGGAGGAGACAAAATAAAAAGGAAGTACAATATAAAAAGCCAATATTTGCTTGTTATCTTATCATGAGCAGCATGCATTACATCGAGAAAACCAGAGGCACATGATATTTAATGGGCCATTGTGTATAATTACCAGCATCACTGTGTTAAAGGGACACCCTTTATATTGCTGATGAGGAAGTCATATTTTGGAGACAGGATCAGACTAGACTATTTGAGTTTACTGTCGTTTCGACAGTATTTCAGTCATATAGCGATGTCCAGCTAATTACAAGTAGAGGAAGACCGACGAATGCACGGAGGCATCCGGGTAGAACCACCGACGTACCGCAAGCCAGCTGGACGGCTTCCTCACTTAAAAATCCGAATCACCCTGCCGGGATTCGAACCCACGCGGTGAGGGGCTGAATGAGTGTTGAAGTCAGCGACTTTACCCTCTCGGCCACGGTGGACCCGGAGACAGGATCAGTGATTTTAAATCAAATCATGAGTACATCGTCCTCGTTATGCTCATCATTAGCGGTAACAGCATCGTGTGAAGGGAAAATGTAATTGCCAATGGCCCTGAATAATTAAAATTGTATGGCAAATATTTCAGACCATGTCTTTTCAAATGTAATGATTATCAAATTCATATGACGTCATATGATGCCTAATTTGACGTCAGGTATAACGTTTGTACACGCTCTGCAGAATTTATTTGTAAATGGATTTTCTTGTATTTTTCACAGAACGTATAAGCTGCGCTTTAGTTGTGCATCCTTACTTTCGTTTTCCTTATATAGAAAAGGTCGAGATTCTGTGGTGGAATCAAGTTTCGAAAATATGACCTCAAAATTAATTTAAGTATTACAGAGCCCCCAGATGGGATCTTATCAAGTTTTTCATTTTTTAACGTCAGAATTGACGTCAGGTCAAAATATTTGTATGCGCTCTGCAGACATTATATATGGATGAGTTTTCCTAAACTTTTCACAGTATGTAAAGGTTACACTCTAGATTCCTAATGTCTTCTTCGTATTCTGTATAAACGAGTTTCAGTTTGATCAAGTTTTAAACGGGTTGCAGAAAGTCCTATCCTTTTCCGTGCAAACAAAATCTAGTTCCTTATTTTTATTCTACTTTTTTCTTCCTTTTGAGGTTCAAATTAAAATAGGTTGCCGATGAGCAAGCAGCATGAAATATTAACAGTAAGCACAGTGACTTTGACGCTTTTGATTGCAGTAAATTTTGTTATCATGTGATGTCACGTCACATCAGGGTTGAGAAAAACTCCTGATGTTTTTAGGCGGTCAACATCCGTCATTTCTGGGCGGAATAGCATGATCTTATTACAAAACGTATATATTATATTCTAGATGTGCACCTTCATATACGTTTAGCAAGATTCAAAAAGACCAAAGTTCTATGGTTAAACAAAGTTTCGAACTTTGACCTGGGAATGTATTTAAAGTATAACGAAGCTTACAGATAAGCTAGAATCTTGATATTTGGTCAGAACTTGTGTCCTATCGATTTCTTTCAGCTCTATGAAGATTTGTGTCACATGACGTCAAATGGCGTCATGACGCGTTAAGCAACTTTTAATCAAAAATCATGTTTTTTTCAGCACTGCGCGCCTTAGTTTTTGGCCGATTTGCATAAATTTTCACTGAAGGTGCAACATAGCATCTTATTGTAAAAAATAACTTCCGTTTCCTGAAATCCAGAAAGGTCAAGGTAACATGTCAATTATCGATTTTTTTTCTTCGGCTTTAAATATCTCTTTCGAGACACTATGGGGAAAACTTGTGCTTTGAAAGACCTTTCAGATGATATTTGGATGATAAACTTATTTAATTTACGTCGATTGGGAAACAATTGACAGAAACATATGACCTGATCTCTTGATTCAATTTGATTCTGAATGTTGTAAAAATCATTGATTTTTTTAATCATAATTCTAACCTTGTCTAAAGCTAAACTGTGTTCCATAAACAATAAACATGTTCGTAATTTTATTGTACGAATTGCCCGAAATTGAATGCATAAGGCTGTATTTTCCCAAGGTTACATCATCAAGGTCATCGTGGCATGAGAAGCTGCAACAGCCACTTGCACAAATAGGTCGGCAGTATGTTGTTGTCTATATCGGTTTTAGATCTGTGAATTTTGATGAGCAAAACCCGATTTAATTCATACTCAATTCAAATAAGGGACGTTTTTATCCTGTTATATACGGAGCCAGACCAATATTATTTGGGTAAACAAGATTGATCGACAACTGAATATTATACCTAGATTAAACACCCTGTACCTAAAAGGGTCCCAGGTGGCACCTGGACCCCAGGCCAGAAAGTGTGTAACATCCAGAACGTCCTACCTACGTCCTTGTATGTCTCTCACCATAAAATATATAGTAAGACAACTAGTATATAGTATTATCATGTATTCTAATAACTAGGATTACTGGTTTTCACCCACGCAATCCGTGTTTGATTGCGGCATCGGAACGATTTCATTACATTGGACTACGTGGCCCTTTTGTGTTTTCTGAAGATAAGTCGGAATGGATCGAAAATATTTCAATACCTCTCCTATGTTGGTAATAAAACATGCATGTTAGGTTTTACGTCCCAACGACAGTATTGAAATCATTTGGTGATTTTGTCTCTATGAGACAGGAAAAGTAGTGGCTCACTGCCACATGATGCACGTGGCGTATACATGTTACAACATACCACACAGTCATAATATACTGACACCGGGCCAACCAGTTCTTGGACTACGCTGTATTTATGCTGATGTGTCCCTCCTCCGTCTTTCTCTCTATCTTTTCATTCGTCTGTTTTCATCTCTCAATGCGTCTATCTCTCTTTTGTCCTTTTCCTTCTCCTGTGATTTTTCCCTGTCGCTCTCTGTCTTATTCTCTATTTCTTTCTTGCATCGCAATTAAACAAGGTCCATTTCAGATGATATTCAGAATTTATATTAATCTTTTCTTGTCTTTTCTTTCTTGTTTCTTCCCCCCTTTTATTTCGATCTCATTTATTTTCTTCTACCTTATACTCATCCCTCTTAATTAGAAAACGACAGATACTGACTTTTTTTTCAAAACTGTAAATTGTACAACTAGATTTCTAAATTAATCAAACCGAGGACACATCATGTGCATATGCAGGTATGGGGTATATCAGCTGAATTCAACATCGATGTCAATTTAACATTTCTACAAATGTTATCTTTACTATATTTATGGCAATTAATCTTGGATGTCTAAAAATAACCAAAATTGAGGGAAAGGCTACCGAATTTAACATAAACATTATTTCTACGAAAAGTTGATCACTGAAATGTGAAAAATATTCGTAATCATATCATAATTTGCAAAACATGTCACACATAAACAGGACATAGGACACGTTGACATGGTATATCTGAGGTTTTTACATCACATACCTGAGGTTTAAAATTTTTAAGGGACCACCTTTCGACACCAATGTGATATATTCGTAAATATGATAATATTAACGAAAATGCTTTTATGTGTAGTAATGCTATAAGGCCAGCAATGTATTATCTAGTATTTTTAAAAGACATTATTGAATCTCCCAAACCTTTCAAATTATTTTTTAAACAAATATTCAGAAATATAAAAATCTCAGAGGAACGCCCTAGACCCATTCTTACATGGGTAAGAGACATTGTCTCCATAACCCAACCCTGTCGCCCCATGCAACAACTTTCGACATCTCTATGACGTTTATCTTTTTTTTTTGTTACCCTAGGTTTAACGGCCCACCGACAGTATTTCAGTCATTTGTGGACATTATCTACATATATATTACGCTGTAGACAAGTGAGTACCACACAAATGACCATATCCAGTCACATTATCCTGACACTGGGCCAACCAGTTCTTGCACTGCCACTATGCTGAGCCTCATGGAAGAGAGATATCTATACATGTACCTTGTATAATATACCAACTTTCTGATGCATACCCATTCAATTCTACCCGGAGTGACTGTCCCTGGTGGCCGAGTGATTAGAGCGTCCGCCTCGGGAGCGGGAGGTCGTGGGTTCGATTCCCGGCCGCGACATACCAAAGTCGTAAATGGTACTGTTATATCTCCCTTGCTTGGCGCTCAGCATATAAGGGAAGTTGCAGGACTGGTTGGTTCGGTGTTAGGATAATGTGACTTGGTGTGGTATCATGCCACATGTCTACGGCGTGATACTGCAGTGTGGCAGCACTATATCTGTCTAAAGTAGACATCGTTTCCAAATGACTGAAACACTGTCGGTAGGATGTTAAATCCAACAAACAAACAAACAAACTACCCGGAGGGAGACAGATGTACACTACATGTATAGTTTACTGAAGGCAAAACTTAAGCTTCACGCTTGACAGGGGGATCACAAGTCAGGACGTAAAGAATATCATCATGGTTCGTGGATGTGACTCAATGTGAATTCAAGGTAACATTAGGCCTCATACGGATATAAACATATTAAAATGACGGTGTTAATCCATTACAACCATTATTAATATCGTGTTACTGTAAAGGTAAAATAAACATTTTTCTTTTTAATTGGCGCAAGTAAGAAGAATATGCGAGTAACAATAATAAACGTTCAATATTAAGAGGCAGGACAAAATCAACAAAACACTGAGTTCGCCAGCTACTGTTTGTAAATACATTTCAGTCATACAAAAACAAAAAAATCACTTCCTTAACTTAAATAGAGAGGTTAATAGGCAGATGGATGTTTTAGGGGCTTTTTTGTATCAGAGAACAACAAATACTGCAGTTATTAAGAAACTTGGATAATATAGAATAATTTAAATCATCTCGTGTAGAAATTAAAAAAAATTATCTACTCTCTCTGCATAGTTTGATTATCGCCCCATTAATTACAAAGTTGTCGGTCGAAAAGAATTAACATAAACACATTTTCGCCGCTTTGTTGAGGTTTGGCCTTCTATACCTCAAAAGTCGTTAAAGATAGGTCCAAACATAAAGCAAAAGTAATTGTAAAACATTTCTAACGGTACCAAGGTTTTTGAAAAAGGACATTTAAGAAAGTTACATGGGAAATAAGAATTTCTTAATAATCGTTTTACCAAGTCCTTTTGCATTTGGTCCTACATATTGTACCAAATGTTTATAGGAACTAGGTTTTTATAGGCTTAAGATCATCATTTAAATTGGAAATTGCAGTATCTGAAGTATATGCCAAAAGATTTCATGGTCCTGGGACCGTTGCATCATATAGAGATTAAGGCGTACATATAAAACTCTCTTTTTGACCTTATGACGTCATATGACGTTCGTCCTCACAGACTGAAGAGAACTATTAAAGACTTATTTTCAATCCAAATATCAGCTTTCTAACTCATCTAGAAGCGATGTTATATGTATTTGAAATTTGACGTCAATGGTTCGAATCATGGATTCGCAATAGAACCGTTGCCTTTTCGAAACTGCAGACCTAGTTATGTGGCGTATATATATTACATATATATCACCACATACATTGGTTTGATATGACCGCACCACTTATTTAGGTTTTGTGCGATCTTACAAGATAGCATTACATCGATCATTATATGATCCTTGAAAAGAATCAAATTGTACACATTTAATGTTTAGTGTGTTTTGTTAATGTTTGTGTTAAAGTCGAATGAAATTTGGATAAATGCACATGAGCTGATATATAAATACTTTTTGAATGGTATTGTCAACTGCTGTTTGATAAGTTTCTCGATTTTTTGGACATTTTGAATCGAAGGTCAGATATAACAAGTATACTCCATAGAATTTTAACAAATGACATTTATGCAACAGTATTTATTTCATGTTCTCTCATATTGTGGCTATTAACGTTTAATTTTGTTACTCGCCAATAAACCTTGTTCTTTCGTAAACGACGTAAACTGATACTCAATTAAATGAATATCCATGAGACAGATGCAAGGTTTAGCAGATGAAGACGCTTCACCAGAAGCAATCATAGCTGACAAAGTTAATGTCCAAAACAAAAATCGAGAAACTTATCAAACAGCAGTTGACAATACCATTTAAAAAGTATTTATATATCAGATTTCATTCAACTTTAACACAAACATCAACAACACACACTAAACATTAAAATGTGTACAATTTGATTCTTTTCAAGGATCATATACATGTAATGATCGATGTAATGCTATATCTTGCAAGATCGCACAAATCCTAATAAAGTGGTGCGGTTATATCAAACCAATAACAGTGATGGTTTATATGTAATATATACACGCCACATAAATAAGTTTAAGAAATTCTTATTTCCCATGTCACTTTATTAAATATCCTTTTTCAAAAACCTAGGTACCGTTAGAAATGTTTTTACAATTTCTTACATTACTTTTGCTTTATGTTTGGACCTCTTTAACAACTTTTGAGGTATACAAGACCAAACCTCAACAAAACGGCGAAAAGGTGTTTATGTTAATTCTTTTCGACCGACAACTTTGTAATTAATGGGGCGAACGTTTATTTTTGTTACACCTTGCATTTTCTTCTTACTTACGCCAATTAAAAAATGGTTATTTTACCTGTACAGTAACACGATATTGATAACAGTTGTAATGGATAAACACTATCATTTTAATATGTTTATATCCGTATGAGGTCCCAAATCTCCTTGAATTCACACTGAGTCACATCCACGAACCATGGTAACATCTTTACGTTCTGATTTGTGGTCCCCCTGTCAAGCGTGAAGCTCATTTTTTGCCTTTAATGAATTATATATGTAGTGTACATCCGTCTATCGCCGGGTAGTTTGTTTGTTTGTTGGGTTTAACGTCCCACCGACAATGTTTCAGTCATTTGGAGACGATATAGTGCTGCCACACTGCAGTATCACGCCGTAGACATGTAGCATGATACCACACCCAGTCACATTATCCTGAAACCGAACCAACCAGTCCTGCAACTACCCTTATATGCTGAGCGCCAAGCAAGGGAGATATAACAGTACAATTTTTTTACGAGATCGAACCCACGACCTCCCGCTCCCGAGGCGGACGCTCTAACCACACGGCCACCGGGGACAGTCACTCCGGGTAGAAGTGAGTGGGTACGCATCAGAAAGTTGGTATATTATATATGGTACATGTATAGATATCTCTCTTCCTTGAGGCTCAGCATAGTGGCAGTGCAAGAACTGGTTGGCCCAGTGTCAGGATAATGTGACTGAGTATGGTCATTTGTGTGGTACTCACTTGTCTACAGCGTAATATATATGTAGATAATGTCCACAAATGACTGAAATACTGTCGGTGGGCCGTTAAACCTAAGGTAACCAAAATAAAATATAAACGTCATAGAGATGTCGAAAGTTGTTGCATGGGGCGACAGGGGTGGTTTTTGGAGACGATGTCTCTTACCAATGTAAGAATGGGTCTATGGCGTTCCTCTTAGATTTTTTATATATCTGAATATTTGTCTAAAAGATAATTTAAAAGGTTTGGGAGATTCAATAATGTCTTTTAAAAATACTAGATAATACTTTGATGGCCTTATAGCATTACCTCACATAAAAGCATTTTCGTTTGTTTTATATTATCATATTTACGGATATATCACGTTGGTATCGAAAGGTGGTCCCTTAAAAATTTTAACCTCATGTATGTGATGTATAAACCTCGGGTATACCATGTCGACGTGTCCTATCCGTATATCATGTGCGACATGTTTCGCAAGTATTAATAACATGATTACGAATAGTTTGCACGTGTCAGTGATCAACTTTTCGGAGATATAATAGTTATGTTAAATTGGGTAGCCTTTCCCTTAAAATTGGTTATTTTTAGACATCCAAGGTTATTTGTAAATATAACCGAGAAAATTATTCATAAATATAGTAAAGTTAACATTTGTGGAAATGTTAAACTGACATCGATGTTGAATTCAGCTGATAAACTCCATACCTGCATATGCACAGGATATGTCCTCGGTTTGATTAATATAATAATTTAGTTGTACAATTTACAGTTTTGTAAAAAAATAATCAGTATCTGTCGTTTTCTAATTAAGAGGGATGAGTATAAGGTATAAGGGTGAGAAAGATAAATGAGTTCGAAATAAAAGTGGTAAGAAACAAGAAAGAAAAGGCAAGAAAAGATTAATATAAATTCTGAATATCATATTGTATGTCAATCTGAAATGGAATGTGTTCAATTGCGATGCAAGAAATAAAAAGAGAATAAGACAGAGGGTGTCAGGGAAAAATCACAGGAGAAGGAAAAGGACAAAAGAGAGATAGACACATTTAGAGATAGAGAATGAAAGACGGAGGAGGGACACATCAGCATAAATACAGCGTAGTCCAAGAACTGGTTGGCCCGGTGTCAGTATATTATGACTGTGTGGTATGTTGTAACATGTATACGCCACATGCATATTGTGGCAGTGAGCCACTACTTTTCCTGTCTCATGGAGACAAAATCACCAAATGATTGCAAATACATGTCGTTGGGACGAACACCTAACATGTTTTATTACCAACATAGGGAGATGTATTTCTCATAAGTCTTTAGGGAACACGTATTACAACGACCATTACTTTGCGCCATAGAGGGTCTTGAAATATTTTTGACCCATTCCGACTTATCTTCAGAAAACACAAAAGGGCCACGAAGCCCGTGTAATGAAGTCGTTCCGATGCCGCAATCAAACACGGATTGCGTGGGTGAAAACCAGTAATCCTAGTTACTAGAATACATGATAATACTATATACTATATGTAGTTACTATATACATTATGGTGTGAGACATATAAGAACGTTCTGGATGTTACACACTTTCTGGCCGGGGTCCAGGTGCCACCTGGGACCCTTTTAGGTACAGGGTGTTTAATCTAGGTATATTATCCAGCTGTAGATCAATCTTTTTTACCCAAATGATATTGGTCTCGCTCCGTATATAACAGGATAAAAACGTCCCTTATTTGAATTGCAAGTATGAATTAAATCGGGTTTTGCTAATCAAAATTCACAGATCTAAAACCGATATAGACAACGACATACTGCCGACCTATTTGTGCGAGTGGCTGTTGCACCTTGTCATGCCACGATGACCTTGATGATGTTACCTTTGGAAAATACAGCATCATGCGTTCTATTTCGGGCAATTTGTACAATAAAATTATGAATATGTACATTGAATATGGAAAAAGGTTTAACTTTAGACAAGGTTAGAATTCTGATTTAAAAAAAAAATCAATGATTTCTTCAACGTTCAGAACCAAATTCTAAGGATTCACAACTAAAGCGTAACTTATACCCTGAAAATAACATGAAAATCCATTTACGAATAAATTCTACAGAGCGCGTACAAACGTTTTAACTGACGTCAAATTTGGCGCCATATGACGTCATATGAATTTGATAATCATTATATTCGAATCGACATGGTCTGTAATATTTGCCATACAATTTTAATTGTTCTGTGCCATTGGCAATTACATTTTCCGAAAATGCTTAAAATTAAATAAAATTGAAAGTAGGATTTTTTCCGAAAATGCTTTACCTTACAGTGTTGCAGTACCACGTGACCGTGACGTCACTAAAGCCACCAAAACCAAGACAACAAGAAATGTTTGTGAAACATATATGCCCCCCTCATATGCCATAATATGTATATAGCTATATTACATGCAAGGAGTTTGCCTTCATAATGTTTGCTTGTCACAAAAAATTATCAAACTTCAAAAATTTGAGTGAAAATATAATGTGCTAAAATGTGGAACTAAACATTTACTGAAATAAAACCAGACACAATGAGATTTTGAGTTATTAGTCAAACAGTGATTAAATCGTACAAAATGTTTATAAGAATCCAACTTATTAATTTGAAAACAGGGTTTTCTACATTTATAAGCAACAACTACATGAGGTTAGGACCTTAAGAGTAAAAATAAAATAGAAGTTATCACTTGGGCAAGACATTTATATAATGAAAATATATCAACATGTGACATTGTGAACTTGACTTTTGGATGTTGACACCCAAATCAATAGAGGTCATCTACTCATTATAAGGAACAACCACATATAGTCTGAAATAGGACTAAAATTTTATTTGGACAAGGCCAAGTCATCAAACATATATACAAATGCAACCTTGTGACCTTGACCTTTGAGGTATTGACACCAAAATTGATAGGAGTCATCTACTTATCATAAGCAACAACCACATGAAGAACAACCACATAAGTTGAAATAGAACTTCAATTTTATTACAAGACCAAGTCTGGTATATACATACAAATGCAACCTGTGACCTTGACCTTTGAGGTAGACACCAAAATATAGGGTCATCTACTATCATAGCAACAAGCACAAGAAGTTTGAGACTTAAAGGTCAAACAGAACTTAAGTTATCACTCGGACAAGGTCTGGTATTATACATACACAACACGTGACCTTGTGACCTTGACCTTTGAGGTAATGACACCAAAATCAATAGGGGTCATCTACTAATCATGAGAAACAACCACATGAAGTTTGAGACTTAAAGGTCAAATAGAACTTAAGTTATCACTCGGACAAGGTCTGGTATTATACATACACAACATGTGACCTTGTGACCTTGACCTTTGAGGTAATGACACCAAAATCAATTGGGGTTATCTACTAATCATGAGCAACAACCACATGAAGTTTGAGACTTAAAGGTCAAATAGAACTTAAGTTATCACTCGGACAAGGTCTGGTCTACCGACAGACCGACGGACATACGGACCGACCGACATGAGCAAAGCAATATACCCCCTCTTCTTCGAAGGGGGGCATAAAAATGTCAACATTTGGCTCCGCTTGAACATAGAAAATTACCCGTAAATATTTCGTTTCTTCATCGATTTCGATGGGACGAGTGTCAGTCTAAGGAAAAAAAATATAAGCTTTCCGCGGAATATTGAATCTCATTCAGCAGCTTACCCGTTGTTTTTTTTTTTCAAACAGTACGTGAAATCGTTGCACAAAATAGCTAAGAACTGTAGTCCGCCCTCAAACAAACAACCTCAGGTTTCTGAGATATAAAATGAAACGCACTGGGGGTAACATTTCTTTTTCGCCATAGCTCAACAGATTCAACCCCGATCTAAAAAAAAATTATATCACAAAGAAGCTCTTTCAAAGCATTACAAATAAAGTACATTCTGTCTCGATGGAATGTTTACCCGTTTTGAGATATTTAAGGTCAAAGAAAAAAAAACGATAATTCAAATACAACCTTAACCTTTGCAATTTTACGGAAACGGAAGTGACCTGCTCCATAGGATCATATGCTGCACCTTCATTTAAAATTCATGCAAATCAAACAAAACATAAAGTCTACAAGACTTAAAAAAAACGTTAAATTTAACAAGCAAGCTTTTTGACGTTATGACGTCAAATGACGTCATATGACTTTCATCTTCTCGAAATGTAAGAAAGACTTGGAGACTTATATTCAGTCCAAGTATCAGCTTTCTAAATCATCTGGAAGCGGTGTTATACGTATTTGAAATTTGAAGTCAAAGGTTCGAATCTCGGATTCGCCATAGAACCTCTGGCTTTTCGAATTTGGAAAACGGACACGGGGATTCACAACTATAACGTAACATATACATTCTGTGAATGAGTCTTTAGGTGAAAATCGGTTAAGAAATAATGGCTGTAGACCGCGTACAAACCTTTGTAGAGAACGTCAAGTGTGACATCATATGACGTCATAGGCACAAGAAAATCATTGAAATGAAAATTTCTGTATCTGAAATACATGCCATTAAATTATCATGGTCTTGGGACCTTAGCGACATATAGAAATTTATGCGTAGAAATAAGAAATTTGTTTTGAACTTATGACGTTATATGACGCCAAATGACGTTCTTCTTCATAGAATGTAAAATTCACGAAGTGGCTTACATTCACATAGAATATCTCCTTTCTAACTAATCTGGAAATGATTTTATATGTATTTGAAATTTGACGTCGTTGGTTCGAATCTTTGATTCGCCATAGAACGTTTGCCTTTTCCATTTTAGAAAAACTGACATTCGAATGCACAACTAGAACTAAATATATACATTCAATGAAATTTTGATGAAAATCGGTCCAGAAATAATGGCCGTAGACCGCGTACAACTTTTGTAGACAACGTCAAGTGTGACTTCATATGACGGCATAGATAAATTAAAATCATTGAGATGGAAATTTCAGAACCTGAAGTAATTGGCATATTATTATATAAATTAAGGCGTAGAAAAGATGGAAAAAATAATGATAAGAACTAGATTTCGTTTGTCCCGAACAAACGATAGGGAATTCTGCTCTAATGACCTTTGTGTCATTGTGATCTTGACCTTTGACTTTATGACCTCAAAATCATAGGGGTCATCTAAAGGCCATTCGCAATTCACAGACCAATGCTTATTCCCTCTCAAGTAATCAATTTATAAGGGTTTTTATATTAAATGTCATTGTGATCTTGACCTTTGGCCTTATGACCATAAAATTTAAAAGGGATCATCAACTAAACATGGACAATGTCCCTACCAAATTTCACAAACCTAGGCTTATTTCTTCCCAAGATATTATGCGGACAATAAATAAAATATTTTGTTCTTCATTTCCTGACCCTTCACACGATGCTGTTACCGCTAATGATGAGCATGACGAGGACGATGTATTTACGATAACC
>JAIFHC010000298.1:0-50000 GCA_021229015.1 Solen grandis | reverse complement strand
TCACTGGAAATGTCTATTTTCTTTAATCTGATCTTGTTTTACTTGTGTAAATATGGCGTTACTGAGCGACTAGTATGGTTTGACTTCAGAGGCCAGGGGGGTGAAGCGCGCGTGTGTGGACAAGTACATTTGGTACGCGGACGGCTCGGTAGACTGTCATTATTTGGAGCAGGAATCCTTCTGGGGGATGCACAAGAACCCGGAGTACTGGTGTAATCACTACAGCCTCACGGAATGCTGCCAGACATGTGCCCGTCTGCGTGAGGTAAAAAAATGTCACATTGGCGGCAGTATTTTTGTCATATTGTGACGTCCAGCTTATTTCTGGTGAAGGAAGACCCCGATTACACAGAGTCTCGGGAGCGGGGGCCGTGGGTTAGAACCCTGACCGCGACATACAAAATCCATTAAATCGGTAGCTCATTGCTTGGCGTTCAGCATAAATGTATACACTCAGAGTATATAAAGACTTAATATATAAAGTTAAAAATAAGTATTCACATGCACACATAATTGAGTGCTCATTTTCATATTCGGAAATAGTGTACATGCACTTGTACACACACACACACACACGTATGCATGATTGCACAGGTGAACACCTGTACACAAATATATACATTGGCAGTACCAAAGTCATTTATTTGCAATGTACGTTATCAAAGGAAGAAAAATTGATACATCTTGTTATACTTATATGTTCCTCGTATTTCAGCTTTGGACAAGAATTTGACTAAAAAGTAAGTGCTTAGAAGGAAACAATCAGTATACCCGAATAACAATGGAAATTGTCTTAAAAATGGTTATTCAGGGCATACTAATTTGGTCCAGACAATAAATACATCAAATGCCTATGCTAACCAAAAGCTACACACATACTTAAACGTTCCGGTATACATATACAAGTGTACCTATATTCGGGTAAGCACACAAGTGCACGATAATATACACACACGTACATAATGCAATTATGTAAACTAATTACAGCTTCATATGAGTGTCATGCATATACAAGCCTTGAATACATGTATGCATACTCAAAACACGCGTACGTATACACACTAAAAACTACATGTATACACTCAAAGATATAAGGGTAAAACAAATTAGTATAAAATTATCAGATAATTTCAGTATCATTAAAAGAAGGGAATGACGATTCATCACCGATTCGCTTTAATCGTATATTGCAAGCTCGCGGCCTTTTCAACGATATCAAACTGCTTGGAAGTAGATTAATTTGAAGGTGATTAATAATTGATATGTAGGATCAAATCGCATATGCTTAGTTGTACCATGGTATTTAGTTTTATATATTATATATTTTTTCATTTGTATTTGCAGGAACGTATCATCCATTAGAAGTCGTTACACTGAACCAATGCAACTCGTTTTGGATTATAAACCAGGAGGAATAGAATAATACATTTTTTTTTTCGATTTCCCTCTTGTTCTTTTCCTATGTAAACGATGTTTTATTATGTGCAATCTCAACTAAGTCGCTGTTTTAACAACTAGATGACTGGATACTTAAACCATATATGAAAAAAAATCCTATGTCAAACTTTGAGAAATTAGTCTGTAGTTTCTAAAATTCACACCTACATAGTTTAAACAGTGCGTTCGAGCCCCGGAACGATCACTCGTATTTCTAGCTGGCTGGCCAGTTGTTAGCATTACTCAAATTTCGAAGACATGTCAAATTAAATATTTTATATCATTATGTTATATCTCTGAAAGAAAAGCGTATGGGAAGAATCAGAGGCGGAATGCTTATTAAGTTAATGCAGCGTAGCTTGAAAGAATTCATTTTGCCCAGAAACGCAAGGTTTGTGACTGATTGGATTAATGGCCAGTCCCATCGAAATTTTGGTCGTTTCATGATAAATAAAGAGTTAACAGGACTAAACGTTCGTCAGCAAGACTCTTTTAAGGAGGCTTTAAAATTGTACACTTGGTTTCACCTAAAATTAGTTAGAAAATATAACACGTGTGTCACCTGCTGAAGGCTGGCGGAAAAATCGTGACGGACAGACAGACGGGCGGACGGGCAGACAGACGACGGAAAAGTGATCCCTATGTGTCACCTCTGCTTACAGCAGGTGACACAAAAACCGGAAAAAAATATTCCACTGTGTCTCGCGCTTCATATACATAGTGGAACACACTTTCTCGACTGGACGGTGTGTATATACACGTCGCCGAACGTCGCTATAAAAGGAAATAATTTCACAGCGTCGGTTAACCCAAAACCACAACATAAAACATGTTAATTTATACGCAGACGCACCCTTAAAAGGTAAGGATGGCTGCATAAATACATTTAGATTAAGATAGTGTCTATACATTTAAGGGTCATTTACTAGATGGTGCATAAGATAAACAACACATTCTAAAGAATATATATTTTTTTTTTGGGGGGGGGGGGGGGGTTACGTCCCGCCGAGAGTATTTCAGTCATTTGGAGACGATGTCTACTTGAGACAGATATAGTGATGCCACAAAGCAGTATGACGCTGTAGACATGAAGCTTGATACCACAGCAAGTCACATTATCCTGACAACGGGCCAACCATTCCTGCAACTACCCTCATATGCTGAGCGCCAAGCAAGGGAACTATACCAAATGATTATGTACGAATGTAACTACATGAATTAAAAAAGAAAAATGCGATAAGTAACACATTCACACTCTTGAAGTTTATGTATAGGTATAATACATTAAGTAAGGATTTGTTTGTAAACCCCCAGAACATTTAGGAGGTACCGACAGAAGACCGTCGATTATTTAAGAACATGAAATATTATAAGATAATATTTGTTTACCTCTGTGTGTTTTTGTCTCTTTTTCAGTTTCAGTTACATGGATGTTTTAACTAGGGATTAATAATAGTCAACTCATTTTTCGGCCGTTGGCTGTTTTGTTTTCATCTGAATTTCCTGTCTAAACGTAAAGGTGAAGGTCACTAAACAGCTGATGAATACTGTAAGTTTTGATTGGTCGACTTAAAAATCGAAAGTATCCCTCCAGAAAAGAGATCAGCTTGTTCGCTTTGTATAAACATACCTAAAAACCTCAATTTTTCGGCAGAAATAAATATATTAATACATGTTTTAACTTTCAAAATAATTAATTCAACTACACAAAAAACATATCTAAAGTATGAAAAATACATGTCGGATTTGAAACCTTCAGACCCCTTCGTATTCTGGAAATTGCACATATTATGAAACCTTCAGACCCCTTCGTATTCTGGAAATTGCACATATTATGGTGTGAACTGGTCGTCCATCTGTCCGATCGTTAGCAAAGTCATATCCGCTCTATATATTTTGAACACTTGAAAGATATTCATAATATTTGGGTCAAATGTCCTCCATCAAGATGCAGAATAAACACTAAATAGAATTAATACACCACGGCCGTGTATCTTTTTAAAGATACTTCTTGTAATATATATATATATATATATATATATATATATATATATATATATATATATATATATATATATATCCCATAGCGACACAAAACAAACAGATATTCTCTAGTCTTTTATCGAACGAAGGGACGTTTTGGAAAGTAGGGTAAAAGAAGTGTAGATGTATATAAGTAATAAAGTAAATTTTATTTACATTGAGACGTACATGTACAAAATAATTTAATAATAATTTAATGCTTCTAATTTATGATAAACAAGAGCGTGATCTTCGTTTATTGAAAATCAACAAAGACACGGACTGAAATAGCAAGAGCACCGCATGTGGATGCCAACGCTCGTCTGTTTTAGATAAATTTTGCAAACATGGACCGAATAGCTGTGACCCTTGATGGGAATGTAGCCCATGTGATAGTGAACAAGTATGTGAAGTTTGATGACAGAAGCTTTAATTATTTGGAAGTTATGGCCAATGTTAATGTTCATATTGACGTCAACGACGATACCAGAAATATGACAAAACCTCGATTTTTTTTCTTTGAAAACAGTCGAGCTAAAGTGACTGAAACACTTGTCTTACATTAGAAAACATATATTCTGCGTAACATACAATCTACAAATTGAAATGTGCTTATAAGCAAAAAATAGTTGTTTTAGCACAAGTTTTAACCAATAATATAAATTAATCAAGTCAAGTAACTACAGCGCAACTGAATGTACATTGCTGAGTAATGGTGATTTAAAAACAAATGACGTAATTATGGTGAACTGATTAACAACAATAAGGGGAAAAAACTTGGTACTATCCGTACCAAACATATACATATATAACAATTTCTAACTGATTATGTTTTTAATGAAAGTAAATGTCATTTAGTCTGTGTTAAATGGAACTTCGTGGATACATTTTATTCGTGGATTCCGGCGGGTCCAAGTTCTACATGTAGAAACTTCAATGTTTATACAAAAATGTTCAATAAAAACACATCAACGAAATCAATGAAAATAAAGCAACATGTTTAATGTTTTAGGTATTGATTGTGTAATTGCGCCTTTTTCTGAAATTTTCCGTGTCATTTCGCAGAGGATTGTTGAAGGCTGTGCGAGTTAATATGTGTACCGTATCTCACAGGCGAACTTGTAAGGGGTGTTGCAATTGTTATCGTTGAAGCCAGTATTGTCTAGGAGATTGATATCATAATGGAATTCTACACAGTTCTCCCCATAGACTGCGTCGGACGGTTCCCCTGGCAACCAGAGGTCCCAGCCGTTGTTCAGAGTAAGAGGTTCTCCATTGACCCAAACAAAGTCGGGGCTTAAGGGTTCTGTACGGTTCAACCCCATCCAATAGCGTATCTCGCCGGCTGAAATAGGGATATATATTATGTTGAGCAAGCGAAGAGCGAAAACGGACCGAATTATTATTTGTAATCTAACACAAAGAAAATAGTTTCAAATCATAATTAAAAATAACGATTCAACGTGTGTATTTCCCATACATTTTCAGTATCATATGAAGACTACATCTTTTTGATCAAAGTTAGTTGCAGCAAAAACATTTAATCCAATACACTATGCATATATATAGAATACACGCGATGTAATTCGGCCTAAAAGTGATATGTAACGTGTTAACTGTAAGAAAATACGAAACCGGAAACGGCTTAGTGATAGTAATCATCGATTATAAATCATACAAATATTTTATGCAACTGCAACCTAAATTGAATTTCAGGATATTTGGCGCATTCAGAAAATTTGGTCTACGAACAAACATAAATCCCTTATAACAGTTATAGATCAATGATTTGATATTAAAGTCCCAGTATGTAATGGTTGTTTGACCTAAATCCAAATGCTCCTCCTATACCATAAAAGTGTCTACATATATGTGAATTTCACACCCAAAAGACCTCAAGAAATGCCTATTCTCGCGATAGGTACCATGAGAAATGTTTTATCTTTAGCTCACATTGCAACAACGTCAAACATAGAATTAACATACGAGGGGAGTTTCAGAAGTTAGTGGATCTTCCTCTAATCTATATCAAAATTTATTCATTCACGGACTGTGATTTTCAGAGATGACTCCCCTCCTCCCTCACGTACGGTGAATTTGATAGTTGGAATTGGACATGGTAATTATCGCTGTCGGACCCACCCCCTAAGACAAACTGCTGGATCCGCGTATGGTACGTTTTTAAAACACTCCGTCCACTTTCCTCACTTTATTAGCATATACTGCCGTGTTTGAACAACAAAGGATTCCTGGGAATTTCCCGTATTCTTTCATTGGATGTTTCATTGTGTTGACGACAGGATTAATTAAACATACTTTTAAATCGTAGGCTAAAACGTACAGGACCTTTCAGCTTTATAGTTATTTTGCATATTATTGTTAAACAGATGCTCATAAAGAAAATATGATAAGCTGAACACAATGTTTTAATTAGTTTTGACCCGACAGACAATCGTATTTAATAAGATCTGCGGAAGACATGCACAAAAGAAAACACAAAAAGCGGTCCTAGAGTCTGGTATTAATTTTATCAAAATACAAATCAACAAAATCACAAGACGGTATTAACACTTTTATAATTTCCTGAACACGATTATACCGATTGTTTTTTTTTTTCTTCAACCATGTCACCAAAATTACAACTATCTATAAGCTCATTGGTGTGATAAACTTATTTCATATTCAGGGAAATATATAGTATATAATATATATAATGGAAAATTGCGCAATTTAATTGAAGTTTCAAAGAAGTCGAAAAACTAGACTAAGTACGAGTATTAATCAATTAATTATCGATAGAAGTTAATTGATTGTTATTCAATTACTCAGTATGAACCACTTCATTTTAATTCAAAATTTTAATAACCAAAACAAAACATTTTAATATTATTAAATATGTTTAAACTGACAGATAAATAATGCAAAAAAGGCGCCTTCAGCTGGCATGCGTACTTTGGCATAGCTTCCTTTAGGCACAGTAGGCACGTGCCTATACATATTTTCTTAAATATGAAACATATGAACTTGCTATTTTACCATTTTATAGAACTGTGTCGAATAATGCATTTACCGAAAACAACAAGCAGAATAAAACATAGGTAGATAATAGATGATAACCTCCTGGCAAACCCAGCAATACTACAAAGATACGGTAAGAACTGGTTATCAAGCTTATATTTCTAAGGAATTGAATTTAAAATGTAAAACAACATAGCGGATCAAGACTCTCTATATCGTCACAAATCAGACACATTTATTGTAAAAGTAATTCACACAAATAGAATATTCATACGTTATATCAAGGGTGCCATGGTAACGTACATGACTACCATCCGATTGTTTGTCAATTTGGAAAGGAACTTAAGTGCTTCGGATTATATTATCGGATTTTCACTTTGTTTTACAGTATTGTCATATCATGACAAAGGCAAGAGAAATTTGTTTTCTTCGAGTGCGAGAGTAGATAGGGGTAATTATTCTATTTTCGACTGAGAGTAGTGAATAAGGAAATAGATAATTCAAACTTTACTTAATTTTCAGACCTACAAGGTTACTAATTCAGCTTAAAATGTGCACATCGCCTAATAGACTTCATAAGACTTCAATGTCACTAATGCGCATGCGTTCATGCACGAAACTTTATATTGATGTATCGATATGATAATCCTCACGAGCGTTAATCGTGTTTTAATATCTATCTCTTTTATTTTAGGGATTTCGCCAATAGGACTCATTACATTGTTTGAATAATACATTTATTAATTTTAGCCATTTTCTTTATTAGGACAATGAAAGTGATTTCGATCAAAAGCCTTAAGTCTGGTGAAGTTAAGAAATAAACCGTGAATAATCTCTCCTGTCTCGTTCAGCACAGCATATAATCCAAACAATTGTGCAATTTACCTCATAAATCGCTCTGCTGTGAACGCGTTAAAAGTTTCCATTAGTAATATATAAATTGTTTATGTCAGCCCCGTTAGCGTATTTCAAACACACATGAAACATTGACGCAACTTTCTGTCAAAATCATAACCTCAAGTGCTTAGATACGAAACAGACTCGGAACAGAAAGTCATGATTTTTTAATATTGTGATATAAAGGCTATATACAAGTATACACCAAGTATGATGTTCGATCGTCTAGTTAAATCATTTGCTGCTTGAAAATTTGCACAAGATGATTATTCTCCCAACAAAAAGGAATACCAAAACCAATCAGAATGGCCTCGCAAACAATAACAACAACAACAACAATAATAATAATAACTTTATTTTAGAGGATAACATATTTGGCAATGGCATTCTGGGCTTCACAGCCTAGGAAATCGTGCCTGCACATTCAGTTTAGCCATGTTTTTTTTCTAGTTTTTGTTCTGTGCATTAATAATAACAATAATACCAATAATGACAGTGATGACCTACTTTCGACCTTTTGAGCCTCGGCCACATATCTCGCCAGGAGGGCTGATGACGTCACAGATAGGAGATTTCCCTCCCTCACTCTGGCAATAGTTCTGCGCCCTGATGGCGTCGGCCAAGAAGAATGAGAACTTGACGCACGTGTTGATGTCCCTCAGGACGGTGTAGGTACTGTCCCGGCACGGGACTGTGGAGGAAGAGGGATTCTTTTTTTTTTTGAGTTCCATCAACAGTATTTCAGTCATTCAGACGAAAGTGCAACTTCATTAAGTTATGATGTTATATTTTCAAGAAACTATATGCATGATAAAGCAAGATATTTAGACATTTGATTAGATATTTAGCATATTTTACTTACACCTATCTAGATGAAAGTAAAATAATTACTAAGAACCTAGTGCCATAATTCCCATTCAATTACAAATCTACATGAAAGGCGCGAGAATTTTACAATTCGCCCGAGAGCTTTATACATGCATTTGATAAAAATACTGAATGTTTACAATCTGCATTTATTAATCATTTATGAGCCTAGGCACAAGAGACAGTCAATGTAAAAGGACAGTGGTACTTCGATAATGTTTTGTCATGGCCCCGGTCGCCAGGTAACCACCGAGAACTCCGATGTCACCGCTGTACATCCGGCATATTTTCTGCGCAGGCGTGAAACTGATACTGTAGCAGTTGGTAAAATTGGCATATATTCCTGCGCAGGTTACCACAGACTCGGCTGTCGTCACCCCCAGTTTCTCGTTATCTGTGTACACGTCGCCAACCCCCGTGTACCGTTCCATGAGGAAAGAGTTGGTCTCACCATCTGTGGATGTTCACTTGTGCACATACTAATCAATACATTTGTATTGTAATTCTAATTGAAAAAAAGCGTAAATATATTGCCAACGACCCCCAAAAAGAAAAGATGTCATGTTTTTGTTGTTGTTGTTGTTGTTGTTGTCGTTATTTTTTTTTCATGTATAGCTAAAAAGTGTGGCAACACACACTATAGATGGCCTTCATAACAGAATCATGTCACACGCGTGTGCTGTGATAAGAATACAATCCAACAAGCATTCATTATTCGTTTTAATTTCGTTGACATGGAATTTATTATGTATATTTCAAAGAGTTCATGAAAATAAACGAGTGCACACTAACGACATTTTTCAACTACTTTTTTTTTTGACGATAGTAACCGGTATATATCTTTAAACAATGACAACACATTCTTAATTAAGAAACACAATATCTGAGATAAATGCAATAATATGTTTAGATTACGCTCATACACAATATTTAATTTTGACTGACACATGAGAGAGCGCCAGCATTAATTACCGCATAAATATGCGTTTAAAACCCTCTAAATAAAGACACAGTTCAGGGCGGCGTTATTATACTATCGAGCAAGAAAGCAACTTTTTACTCCCGCACCGCTGACGTCATAGAAAAAACAGGTTTCTTCTCAGTTGGTCGAAGAAAGATAAACACATCAGATTATACCGGGATCAAGCCCTTCGGAAACTGCTTTGAACGCTGGGAAATATGCTATCGGAAGTACATGTTGCTAGACCGGTAGTCGCATAAATGGGCAGATTCGATTGGAGTACGCCCCTTGTTCCTTGCATTCTCTATTCCACTTCTCAATTTTGCGCAGTTTATAATTCTCATCGACAAGGAGTAGCTTCAAGAACATTCCTAAAAACTATGCATATATTTTGTTCGAAACAAGACTACAGCTAGGTACAAAAAAGGGAAATATCAACCTTATATCGATTATATCCATGCTATAAGTGATCAACACCTGATTAATGTATGTACAGCAGTTATAAATTAAGCTTCCTATTTCGCATGAATTGTGATTTATTTCTAATACCAGCTTTGATAACAACCTCTCCTTCAACTTTAGGTACTTCGACATATAATTTCCCTTTACGTCCTAGTGTAACTTTCTGTTAACTTGGCTAACGGTGGTTTTTAGCATTTTTTGAAATGTTAATACTTGTAAGATGCGTAGTCAGTACTAGTTTGCCATTTACAATATCTGAAGAACACCATTTGATTTTTTTAAACAATTGTTGAATAAAATATTTATTTTTGTTTTAACAATTTTTTAAAAAATAAGATTTTATTTTTATTCTTATCATTTTTATTGATATATAAATCACATGCTGTAATGTAGTCATGAAAAAAAAAAAAAAAAAAAAAAACACATACTCACAATGTCAAAATTAATTGTATATTGACAGTAAAGTTTCGGATATACATTTTTATATAAAAAAAGATGTAAAATAGGAAATAATACATATATATAAACATATGGAAAATATATGGCAACTGAAGTGAAATGTTTAAATACAAAATTTTAAAAAAGAATGACTCGATGTATGAATAAATAAAAATAAATTGAAAATATTAAATAAATGAATAATAATGTTTGTTTGTTTATACATTCGATACTTACCGCAACATCCTACAGCAAGCGGTAATCCTAAAAAAAGCTCAGTTAGGCTTGCCCACTCGCGATCCATATCGTTAATTATAATTGGATAAGAGAGAATAGAAACCAGATAACAAATGGCTCTGAATGAACGCTTTGGCAATGCAAGACTGACCGCGAGAGTTCTTAATTTACGACTTTTTCTGATATTTGATTGGCATGCCGTTTGGCCAATCAGATGGCCCATTTTTTTACTGCAATAACTGAGAGTGTTGTTAATTTTTTATAGATATCATTTGTGTGCCTATTTCTCAATCTCTCTTTCAATCTCTCTTTCAATCTCTCTCTCTCTCTCTCTCTTTTAATTTCTATCCCTCTCTCTCTCTCTCTCTCTACTGTGTAACTACTGATCAAAACTTTTTCTGGACGTTATTCAGTATTGTTTATATATTACTGTAAAAAAGTCTTATTATTTCTTTCAAAAATATATTTCTCCCGTAATGCCGCTGAAGTCTGCTGGGGGCCTGAAACAAAATTATCATATGAATAAAAAAATATTAACATTTAAAACGAAACTGTATGAATCACTCTAAATATGCATTTTGCGGTGGAATACTTGTTTTTGATGTCTTTCTGTTAAAGATTAATTTCCTCCGCAATGCCACTGAAAGGCTGCTAGTTACTAGACGGCTTAAAACTAAGTATTTTTATGAATAAATAATCTTATTATTTATGGATAAAAACTGTGTGAACCTCTCCAAATATGCATTTAACGGCGAAATACATGATTTCTTATGTCTTTCTGTCAAGGATTTATTTCCTCCGTAAGGCCGCTGAAAGTCTGCATGCGGCTTAGCAGCCCGGCGGCCTGAAACTAAATAATCATATAAATAAAAAATTATATATCATTAATGGATGAAAACTGTGTTATCCTATCGAAATATGCATTTTACAGCGAAAAACATGATTTTTGATGTATTTTTTGTCAAAGATTGATTTCCTTCGCAAGGCCGCTGAAAATCTGCTAGCGGGGTGGCGGCCTGACGACATGAAGCTAAATATTTGTATGAATCAAAAATAATATGGTGGTAATTTATTTCAATTTCAGTAGTGGTATATTTGAGGAGAAAAAGATTTTGCGATAAGAGATGGACTAAGACCACAATTACCTGCCCTTGGTTACCCGGATGTGCCTACACAGAAAATAGTGACCCTATTAAATGCTGATTTAAGGTGGGGTTTTGACTGGAAGACATGTAATAAATGATTAAATCCTATAGAACACAGTTAAAATAGTCATTAAATGCCCAATTTGGAGGCCTTATTGCACAACAACCTTAAAAGTTGAGCATTGCTGAGAGGGGAATTTTTGAGAAAATTGGTGTGAAATGGCCGACCGGTGCACTAAATTCATTAAATAGGTCAAAAAGTAGTCGGGTGACCCCATGTTTAAAATGTACAGAATTATTTCTCTTGAATAGATCTATCTAATGAGGTTAAATATGGATGTCAATTTCCCTTACAGAAATTGTCATTTGTATATATGCTTATATAGAACATATAGTAAAATTAATTGTGGTCTTAGTCCTGATATAGACTGGTTTTTAGGAGGGGGTGACCTACTTTCATTATTAATAACTTTTTTATCATGCATGTTTTTGACTAGAAATTTGGCACAGTTATTGCTTATAAAGATATAAATGTGTTACTATGTTCTCTCTCTGAAAAAGAATCAAAACAAAAAACTCAAATACACTATATTTTTAAGACAGGACAGTGCCGCTTTAATAAAAGTGGTTAGTTTTCATGGTGTAGACAAATGTGTACATATTTTTTCTTCATCATGTGAACTGGTAACTGCAATTAAAAGGCTCATTCACTGCAATGATGAAAAAAACCCAGTGACACATTCCAGCATTTTATTTACAGGCACTTATGAAAACAATTATTTTCAAATAAAGGACAAGCAAGAGCTTCCGTTTATTAAAAAGCATTTATTCTTACTCTAGGAATGCAGTTCAACAGAATTCATCACTTTACTGTGTTGTTAAGAACTTAAATTTGCTCTTTTATATCATTTTGCAAAAGGGAGATAACTCATGAAATTATTTCTAGTACATAAGAATGGTTATCTCCCCTTGATGATGTTTTTAGATTTAGTTTCCTTTTCTTCTGTTGTCTCCTTTAATGATTTATATTTTATTTTATTACTCTGTGTACTGGGTTGGGCAGCCATTTCTCATTCAGGTCCTGGATAGCCATTCCTATTCTATCAGCTGCTTTCTGCTTGCTGCTCTTAGCTGGAGGTCAAATATTCATTTTAGCTAATATTGTTACGCTCCTCTTGAGCTGCCACCTTAGATGCTATGCTCCTCTAGAGCTACCTTAAACGTCACACTCCTCTAGAGCTACCTTAAACGTCACGCTTCTCTCGAGCTGCCACCTTTAACATCACTTGCACACTTCTCTTGGACTCTCACAAGCTACTAATGTTGTTTGTGTGAGTGTATGCCTGGCTGTGTATGTGTTGGACTCCAGTAAATGACTAATACCAAAATTAGGGATCAACAAATTAAGTGAGACAGTATAAATTAAATGAATTAAAATTTAATGAACTAGTATCTTAAAACTATATCCACTCTAATTCACAGGCTAGTACAACCTCAAAGCTTAAAGTAAACAACAGATGTACTTATATTTAAGCAAAGTCAACTTATTCTAACAATTCACAAATCCTAGAACAAAGCTTAATGTTTTTCTAAAATAAATGGATAACCCCTAAGTATGTCTCCTATTATGAAATTAAATATAAAGATAGAAAGAAGGGATGAAAATAAAGAAAATAGCCAAAAACCCTAACACCTTACAATTTCTAGAAATTTGGAGTCCTGGAATGAAGGGAGCCTGGGGTTTATATACCCTAGCAGACTTCCACAGTTCCACAGCTGTGGAACTGTGGCCCACAGAAAAATCTGTGGAATCCCACACTTAAACCTGTGGGTTCCACAATAAAACTTGTGGAACTATTCCACTAAAATTGTGGGGCTTTCCCACATAAACTGTGGGAAGTTATTTAAACAATATAAATAATTATTTTACTGCTTAAATTATTTAATCCTAAAATGTAAAAATTTTACACAAAAAAAAAAAAGGTTTTTCCATTTAAGTTGAACATTGTGGAATGTATCAATCTAAAAATAGATTACTTCAGCATCCCTGGAGTCGCCAATAGCAACCCACACTAAAAATCAAGATGGCTGCCAATGTCAATACACATCAATGTAGATATTTAAACTTTGCTAAAGTTTAAACAACAATAAGGAGGATTTAGGATAACAAATTTGGCAGAACTATGAAGAATCATGAACTTTAAGGAAAAGGCCCCTATACAAAATGTATTTAATAATTAATGAAAATAGAACTCATGGAAACTTTGGATATATTCATATGGAGTTCTGACATAGAAAACATAGGAAGACAGAAGAACAAATAGAGCTAAACACTGGCAAGAATACTAAATGAGGATTTGTTGTTCTGTGTTTTTAATCAGAACAATGATCTAAATCATGTCTTAGTGCCAGTAAAATCATCATTTAATGAAACTATGAAGTGGCTAGCCAAAAGCACATGGTAAGACAAATTTTGAAAAACCCTGATCATAACAATATGTACCAGCATCACCTGTCACCCATTTAGGCATCATTTGACCCTTCTGTCAGTCCATGATCATGCTGGGGTGTTTGACTCATGGTAAGGAGTTTGAACCTTATGATACAGCTTGCCTTGGGTGTGATTTAATGTGAGATGTAGTTGCAGTTAGTGCATTTCAAGGCAGGAGATGCTTTTTTCTCCTTCCCACCCATAAATTTGGCTGATGACAGCTAATTGACTCTTGATTATGACCTTAATATACATCATCATAGCCCATGGAAGTCATCTCACCTTCCGCAAGCCTTATTCCCAAAGTTAAAGCTGCATTCTGCTGTTTCTGATGAGAGGCCTAGATGTGGGTCCATGGTAGCCGAAGGCGCCTGTGCTGTTTTAGGAGTGGGCTTTCTTTGCCTTATGGATTGGTCCTCAGTCTCAAAGGCCTCTCTGCTGCAGTCAGTATGTATCATGTAGGTGTCCATAGATGAAGCGTCAGTCAGTTTCAAGCCTTTGCTCTGTGGAATATGGCCAGTTTTTAAGTGTGCGGCCATTTCACCTCTCATTGTGTTGATGAAAGTTTTTTCGCTTAAATGTTGATATTTTTATTAGGATTTTGGTGAAAATCAGCCCTTTATATACTGAGAATGTGATGAATTTTGCAAGGTTTATAAATTAAGCATTAATATTGATGAAACAAAAAATGTTCTTTATGCAAGAAGCAGGCTCGATATTTTTTTTTTTTTTTTTTTTTGACGGTTTTTGCTACATTGGATTATATGTTTTCAATCGATTATTAATGTTAAAAAATGGCAGAGAATGTTTCAGTTAAAGCAAAAATGGTATTAATACATATATTTAACTCCTTTAATCAATATAAAAAGTCTTCCATATTCATTTTCTTTTCTTCAAAATATTTGATTCTAAAATCGCGCCAATCTTGTTATATGGGAATAAATAGCTGCTAATGTGTATAATCTGTTCATTTAGAAGCTTGTAAACGTTTTCTAAATATTGGAACTCTTTCTTGTTATAATGCTGTCTTAGGGGACTTACGTAGATACGCAATATATTTTTATGCGTCAGAGCATTGCATTAAATACTGGTTGCGAATAAAAAAAATATGCTAAAACAATGATAGCTTAGATTGTGCTATGATATGCTGCTATATTATGACAGTATAAGTCTAAGAAATTGGGCAACGTCAGTCAAACAATACCTATATAACAACCTATGTAAAGAAGGATTTGGATATATATGGGAAATTAATATGTAGGAAATCAAAAGTTATTTTATTCAACTATGTAAGTAGTCTTAAAGACCAATACATTCAACTTTGGCAATCTCGTTGTTTCGGAAAAAGAAAATAAACTCTATTAAAATTATAAAATACGCTATGATTTTGAAATTATAAAAAAGGTAATAAATATTGCAAAGTTTCTAAAATGTATGGCTAAATTCAGCAGTTTTTGCCATTACTTGTTAATTGAGACCGGTCGACACCATAATATATTTAGAGAAGAACGCATATGTCTATATTGTAATTCCTTCCAGGAGGACAAATATATCTTTACCCTGATATATTCCGTTTGTCTTTATACCGTGCATTTGAAAAACGGAAATTCTTTTTATCAGGAATTGAATAAAGACAAGAGGCCCATGATGGCCCTAAATCGCTCACCTGAGATAAATAGGTTGACCCAAGGAACATCTGTACCAATTTATTTTAAAATCTGGCCAGTAGTTTTGAAGAAGATGATTTTTAAAGTTTTCTTTCTTTTTCTTCTTTTTGTTGCCATGGCAACCACAGTTCTACATGGATCAAGTTTATTTTAGCAACTTTTGTGAAGGTTGACCCAAGGATCATCCCTGCCAAGTTTAATCAAATTCTGTCCAGTGGTTTCAGAGGAGATGTTGTTCAAAGGTTTCTCGATATACATATAAGGCAAATAAGCCCCGCCCCTGGCGGCCATGTTTTTTTACGGATCGGAATAATTTTAGCAAATATGGTAGAGGTTGACCCAAGGAACATCTGTACCAATTTATTTTAAAATCTGGCCAGTTGTGTTGAAGAAGATGATTTTTAAAGTTTTCTTTTTTTTCTTCTTTTTGTTGCCATGGCAACCACAGTTCTACATGGATCAAGTTTATTTTAGCAACTTTTGTGAAGGTTGACCCAAGGATCATCCCTGCCAAGTTTAATCAAATTCTGTCCAGTGGTTTCAGAGGAGATGTTGTTTAAAGGTTTCTCTATATACATATAAGGCAAATAAGCCCCGCCCCTGATGGCCATGTTTTTTTACGGATCGGAATAATTTTAGCAAATTTGGTAGAGGTTGACCCAAGGAACATCTGTACCAATTTATTTTAAAATCTGGCCAGTAATTTTGAAGAAGATGATTTTTAAAGTTTTCATTTTTTTTTCTTTTTGTAGCCATGGCAACCAGAGTTCTTCATAGATCAACTTTATTTTAGCTTTTGTAGAGCCTCACCCAAGGAACATTCCTGCCAAGTTTCATTAAATTCTGTCCAGCGGTTTCAGAGGAGATGTCGTTTAAAGCAAATTGTTGACGACGGACGACGCACGACGGACGACGCACGACGACGGACGCCGGACGAAGGGCGATCACAAAAGCTCACCTTGAGCACTTTGTGCTCAGGTGAGCTAAAAACAAATGGGAATTGATTTCATAAACGATCGGTGTGTATTTTTTTAAGAATAAGCTTCTGCTATCACATGTGATGTATGTTATAACATGTACATGCATTATGTATATGGGCCGGAGGCCTTTTGTACAATAAATCATTGAATTGAGTTATTTAAGCAATGGTACTTGTCAAAAGAGAAAAAAAAACAATGATCTTTAGTGCAATGTATATATTATAGGCTTGCTTTATTACCAAGTTCTGCTTCAATGTGTAACATTTCATGATTTAAATGAATAAGTCGTTCGTTATCAGTCTTAGTATTGAAATAATTTGCTGCAATCATAACACGGGTATAAATATCTCTGCAATCATCTTAATGATATATTTTGTAACCCCTTTAAACTGTGAACAGGGTTGATCATTGTTTGGAAACGTGTAACGCATGTCATAGCAAGTGCAAACCAAATCATTTAAAGGTTCGGATAACCTTTTGTTATTTTCTACTTGTGATATCATCTATGTTGAAGTGTTTTCTGGTCTGTTTCCATGTACAGTGGAAAATTTGGGTATCACAACCTACTAGATACTAAGAAAAACTGTACATGTGTATTTTATGTATGTATCATAAAGAAATATCAGATGTCAATATTAATATAAAAAGACAAGTTCATCTTTTTTGCCTTGCGCACTGATATTTCATGATGATAAAAATTATTACTGATTTTTCACAATGATCCAAAATCATAATAGTTTAAAATATATATATTATCAATAAATTGTTATAATTCATGTATTGTGTATTTCCTTTGGAAATGCTTCACTGGCCTCACATGATAAAAACTGTACCGAACAGGGTTAATATTCAATACAGGTTATAATATAAAAAACAGACAGTCCAGATACCGACCCACATATTAAGTTATAGCACGTGAAGTAAACAAGACTTCTACATCCTAACCCTTCCATGGGTTCATATGAGAACTAGGCAATGAAACTCCAGCCATGTTTTTCTCTGAGTTTGTTTGATCATTTATGATTTGAGCTTCATGTGGAAACGAGTTACATAATTAAAATGGATATTTTTCTGTGATATGAGGCTTGGCCAAATTAGAAAGAACTACAGTGAACTTAATACTTCAAAAGGTCCAGGTTAAGCATTTGGTACATGTTGTGTATTTGAAACATATTCCCGCATCATTTGTATTTTGGAGACTTTCTGTCAACACAAGAGAGAAAAAGCAAGTGTGGTTTTACAACACTATCTCGCTTTAAGGTCTTCCGATCCTAATAGCGACAAATTCCATCAAAGCCATGCATATAACTTAACAAAACACATGTATATAAGCTTATAAAGTGCCAAACATAGGTAATCTTAGGAGCAAATTGACATGTTATGACAAGTGACAGAAGTTCTTTTATTACCTCCCGTTGATAATATTGTTGCCATGACTTATCTCTCCTGAAAACTAAAACAAATGATTTTCTCCATTTTCTTAAATTTAGATTTTTTTCATGAAAATTGATACAAAATCATAAAATGCATCTTTCTATCATAGTTTTTTCTCATAAATCAAATTCAGTTTTCATATTTACAGAAAATACATATTTTCCATAGACTTCAATGTTAAATGCGGATTATCTTCCCCAAATTAGATAAAAATTGGAGAGAAAAAAAAACACTTGGTGAAATATTTTTACTTTTGAATGTCTTCAAAGTGACAAAGGTTCATAGAAATATAACAATCCTGTGGCAAGATACGGAATATGGCTATTAGGATGGGAAGACCTTAAACAAGATACCAAAACCAGACACATTATCGGACCAACAAGTCCAGACACCTCCTTTATGTCCTTCAAGCTAAACAACTGTGCTATGCCAATACCATTTGTAACATCTTTGGTATGACCTGGTCAAAAGAAACTCCCGTTCCAGAGGTGCGTACGTGAACAACCAAGATAACAAGGTCAATTAAGCAGTTCCCGAAACTCAGATTTTATCTAGGGTTTTGGTGAAATATCCAGTAATGTCTCAATGTTGATAACGGTGACATCATAACATGACCAAAAGTCTCAGAACATTATCTGAACATATCAAACTCCGAGATCAAAGTAAATAAGTCAAGACTCGTATTGCCTTCCATTTCCTGCATAACATGAATGTATCTTGTAAAATCACTTCAGTCGTAAATGAATGAAGCTTATCTACGAAAATAGAGGGAACCAGAAAAATGTAAATGCTAAAACTATATTAGAACTGAAAACATCAGTGTGTTTTCTATACTATGTGACGCAGCATGTACACTATGCAGATTAATCCTTTATGATCAGACGTTTAATTTGGACATATTTTACATATATACTAATGGAAGCTATAATAACAAAACGTTCTCATCCTTCCGTTATATCAAAAATAAGTTTATTAAGTCAGTATACACTACACATTAACTTTCATTTTTAGACGCTTACTGGACACAACATTTGATGGATTGATTAGCAACGGTTCCAAAAGCAAATACTGTCACAACTATATATATATGTTGAATCTTTAAGCTTCCCATAATTCTATTAGGTGAATTATGCAAGAAAATTCACGTATTAATGTGCAAGATTATTTTGTCTAAATGATTATTTAGCCATATATTATATTGACTTTTATCTTCTGCTAAAACATGGAAACGGAAAAAATAAACACCAATGGGATCAGTCGGTGTGTATTTTAACTGAGCAAATTATTATTTCTCTGAGATATCTTTACCGATAGTGCAGTTAACTGCTGATATCTTGAAAATTATTGATTTTTGTAAATAACATCATAAACCTGGTTTATAGCCATTAAAATGATATGCAGCCGTTTAAAATCGGACCTGTAAAATCTTATTATTATTCGTCTTCTATTGTAATGGCTAGCAATCATTTTCTGATTGTTATGGCCAAATTTTTGACCCACGGTCAAGGATCACCCACGCGTGGATCCTGTTTTTTGGTGAAGAGACAGCATCGGAGGAGACAGTGGTTGGATACACGGGAGTCCGGGTGCGATACCCTAGCTCATTTTGCAAATATACCCCTTGGTTTCTTTTACGTGCCCGGTGTATAGCACCCATACACGGGATACAAGTTCCTGGGTAGAACCAGTACTGAGTATTCCGAGTTCCCATAGCAATCCCATTTCACCGAGTTCCAGGCAAGGGTGCATCTGATACCGATTTTATACGTCTCTGGTTTCCGGAGGAAGTGCTCCGGCTGGGATTCGAACACCAGACCTCCCATACGCAAAGCGGACACTCTACCACTGAGCTATTTTCTCGAGTTTAACCGTCTATATCTCAAAAGCCGTTAAGGATAACATCACACTTAAAGCAAGTGAATTGTGTGGAATTTGAAGACCTGTCTAACGTCATATAAAGAATCGAGGAAGAAACAAATGACATGAACCTCTTTGGCGTTTTCTTGAAGTTTAACTATATATATATATATATATATATATATATATATATATATACACACACACACAGAGGTAAATTTGTAATATACATACATAAAAAGATGCATTGTATGCAGACCCTGTAGTATGAATGGAACTCATTAAAGATAGATCGATCGAATATTGAAATACCCGCATATAATAAGGGAAATGAACCTATAATGAAAGCTTAAATTTGAAGCCAAATAGACTAATTCTGCTTAAAATAAAATCATCCCCAAAATACTATAATAAAGTAGGTTAATCGTGAAGGTGTTCACCCCGAAATCGCTAGACATCGGAAGGCTTCAAAACTTAAACCTAATAGTAAATAATATATCTTAAAGTGTTGGAAATTAACTAAAGGAAATAATTAAACATAAATTTGATAATGCTTCCTTTAAACAGTTCGTTCAGAGATGGTCATTGACTAAGAATTTGATTTTTTTTAACTGTAAGTGTATATTACATCTATCAATACCCATCTACGAGCGCAAGGTCATCCATTGAAACCATTCATGATTGTAAAAAATGGCAGGTTTCCCCATCACAGGAAACTATTTTTACAATTATAAAAACTATATTTAGATTTTAAATTTTCATTTGCCGTCACTTGGGTATTCACATTCACAATTCGAGCATGCACTAACTTCATAGTTTTGAACTTACGAAATCGCTAACCTGAACTGTTTAATACGCCATGTTACGGAACGTGTCACGTGGTACCGCAAACACCTGCTTCGAGGATACCGTATTCTTTATTATTTATGAAAATAGCGTTATCCCATGAAATGTGACCCACACTGTCAGGAAACAAAAACTTCACCAACATTAACGAAGAAGAGCAAAAAAATATCTTTTTTTAATTTCTACCGATCATCTGTGAATGGGCTGCTATAAAGACATATGAAATGACAAAACGAAATCTTATCTGCAAAATAAAATGCATTCCCAGCCATTATAAGTTTCATCACCAATAAACCATCATAATATTCAAAAGATGAAATGAATTTACATAAAATCACAACGTACTACATCAATGTTTAAGAACGTGTTCTAGCCATCAACATCCTACGGAAGCACTGAGGGGACATGGTGCCACGAGATAGTAACTAAGAATAAAACGTAAAACAAATCTTGCTAACTCGAGGCCACGAGTTAGTAACTAAGAAAAAATCAAAAAACAAAAATCGCTATCTCGTGGCCACGAGATATAATTAAGAAAAAAACACACAATAAAAAAAAAACAAAAAAAAACGAATATTAACTCGTGGCCGCGCGATATAATTAAGGGAAAAAAAACGGTCATGCTTACTCGTGGCCACGAGTTAGTAACTAAGAAAACAAAAACAAAAAAAACAGTTCTCGCTACCTCGTGGCCACGAATAAGTAACTAAGAAAAAAATACAGTTCTCGCTATATCGTGGCCACGAGATAATCGAACGATTTGATTGGCTAGCTAACTCGTAGCCACGACTTAGCTGACCAATCAAATCGTAAGATTACCTCGATACTCACGATCTGATTGACTAGCTAACTCGTGGCCACGATATAGCGAGATTTTTTGTTGTTGTTGTTGTTGTTGTTGTTGTTTTTTTTTTTTTTTTTTTTTTTTTTTTTTATAAGTTACTAACTCGTGGCCACGAGTTACCGATATTTGTTTTTTGTTGTTTGTTTTTTGCTTAGTTACTAACTCGTGGCCACGAGTTAGCGAGAACTGTTTACTTTTTTTTTGTTGTTGTTGTTTTTCTTAGTTACATCTCGTGGCCACGAGTAAATATTCGTTATTTGATTTTTTCTTAGTTACATCTCGTGGCCACGGGTAAATATTCGTTATTTGATTTTTTCTTAGTTATATCTCGTGGCCACGAGATGGCGATGTTTTTTTTTTATTTTTTCTTAGTTACGAGTTAGCGAGAACTGTTTTTTGTTGTTGTTTTTTTTCCTTAGTTATATCTCGTGGCCACGAGTAAATATTCGTTATTTTAATTTTTTCTTAGTTAAAGTGGCCACGAGTTACAAAGATTTTTTTTTCTTTTTTTTTTCTTAGATACTATCTCGTGACCACGAGATAATAACTAAGAGAAACACCATTTTCCCTCTGTGCTTCCGTATCATCCAGATCGTATAGTGATTTCTTTTCACAATTAAGCTTTAATTATAAAAAAGAATATACTGAGCTTTGATTTCATTGGCCTTTTTTCATCCAAATAATAGTACTTCGCGCGTTCTTAAACTTCCGAAACTCATATGTAAATATACATAAATAATAAATAGTATAATTATCAGGTCATCTCCTTATTTGCTGCCGGATGAATTCAAAGAATAAAAACCAAAATGTAGCAAAATGTAGCAAATATTACAAAAATAAACAATTAGTGAAGATAAGTTCCTAAACAGTACATAAATCACAACTCAAGCGAAAAAAAAATAATTTACACATTCAGCAATTTTTGGGTGTATTAATTGGCATGTCATTATCAAAACCCGCAAATTCGCATATAGTAGTTGTAGTGTCGTGTACCTTTTAAACATGTCGAATCACGTGACTACACGGACAAGATTGCTGCAAAAATGAAAACGTGTGGAAATTTTGCATTTAAAAAGGAGTTTTGTGCATGATTTTGAAAGTTCTGTTATCTATTAACAGTGGATATAGGGTGGATATGGTATGTGATTATAATGGACTACAGTAGATGGTGACTTTTTTGACTTCTTTTTGAGTTTTTGGTGAGTTCATATAAAATTTGTTATTCCTGTTTTTACCTGTTTCCTGAGCGTAGCTACATGTATTTATAGAAACATTCCTTGAATTGTCGATAGTGGTCAGTGTAAACTCTCCATTTGTGTGGCTGTTCGTCACGCTTGAGTGGATCAGCGTATATCAAATACATTCTGGGCGTAAGCGTCATTTATCTGTGAAAGAAATTGTGTCTACGGTGAAAAAAAACATCCAAGGCTTAAAATTATCAAAGGCTAGGCGTATACAATGACATACATCAGAAGCCTCCCCAGGTTGTAGTGACATCGGCGGACGTGCATGTTGACGGTAATTCATCTGTTCAACAGCTTATAGAGACTTTATCTGCGGATATGCATATGTTGCATCCATCCCTCAGTGAACTAGTACAGAAATTAGAGATAGGGTTGGAAAAGAAAATTGCGGACAAGGTTACGAAGTTACTTGATAAACGTGTATCATCTGAGATGACATGTGTCCGTAATATGGTAGACACTAAGGTGGAAGCTGTGAAAGTGTCTATCAAGGATGACTTGAAGGCAGACATTGATGTGTTGAACGCCAAGATCGAATCAGTGGTATCTTTGAAGAGAAAAGCGAACGATGACAAAACTCTGAATATAGTCACGTGATCTGCCGGTGTCTGGTATTGAGAATGTGAAATCGAAGATTCCAAAAATACCTATACTGTACCACAAAATATCGACTGCAAAGAAAATCAAAGACTGCATGCAATAAAAAAAATATGAAGGATCAATTATAAAACCTGTACTTTATACATTTACATATTGAAACTGTTTATAGATAAATGATTCACCGTCTATAACTTTTTGATCAGTGCGTGTGTAAAAAGTCTTCATAAATGTTAGAGAGTAATTTCAAGGGTCATAACTCCTTGTCAGCTGGGCCGATATCAGCCAAGAAATCCAACAAATGAGTATGCTTGAGTTTAAACATAGATTTTTTTTTCAATTTTCCGATTTTCAAGGGCCATAACTCTACACCTTTTATTCAAATATCTGTCATAATTAAACTTGTAATATCTTGTTTCTAGTACATAGTAACCAAATCTCTATGTGTATTTGAAGACATCTGAAAAAATGGATCGAAATTTGAATTGACCATACAATATTAAAATATTTGAAAACAATAAAATGAAAGTGCAGATACACATGCAACTACATCTCAATTCAAACCTCTAATGAACAATTTAGGAATGTCGCTCTAGAATTTGGTAGCGGACTTCAACTCCAGTGTCAAAATTGACGCCATATGAATATCAAAAACATTACATTTACATGAGACAAACTCGTTCTTTTGAACTGCTGTACTTAAAGATTTTCTTTTTTTCAGCATTCATATGCGCACTGGAAAGCGATGGAGGGATAACGATAACACCATAGCATGATTGCGCAAACGCGAAGATGCAATTAT
Organism: Solen grandis; assembly: GCA_021229015.1. Taxonomy (NCBI): domain Eukaryota; kingdom Metazoa; phylum Mollusca; class Bivalvia; order Adapedonta; family Solenidae; genus Solen; species Solen grandis. Next base: position 25,754 of record JAIFHC010000298.1, on the reverse strand, counting down.
GATAATACGATAGGACAATAATGATACCGGTACAGTACAACAGTATGATATTATGATCGTGAAAACAGTACTATGGTGAAACAACGATACTACTTTGCATTATCATCATCGCACTATCGTATTGTCGCGTTTTCATTATCGTTCTGTCGAGTGACCAGTATAATGCTATCGCGTTTTCGTCATCTTATTATTGAATATCGCGTTTTATATCAACACATTCAATGACAATGGCCTTAATGAAATTCTGTACAAAGAAGCAACTGGAGCTAACACTTGAGGTGATAAATACCCCAACACTGCTTCACAAAACTGCTCTCCATAAAATGACAGAATTTGATACAGCTTATGAAAAATGAAAACTATGACAATAACAGGAAGATCAAACAGAAACTTTACAAAGAAACCTAAAATGTGCCAACATTCCATTGTGCACTCTGCTACCAATGGTAACATTTTGGACATTTTTGCTCTGAGAAGTGGTAAAGGGGAGAATATTCTCCAAATGGTAATAAATTATTGAAAGAAAAAACAAAACATTTAACAATATTAAAGTATAGTTATTTATATCTGTGCTTAGCATAAGTGCAGACAAATAAGATTTATTGAAATCCTTCCTGTAGTTATTGAGAAATTGCGCAGACAACGAATCAAAGGGTCAAACTCAGAAAAAAAAATGTTCAGTCATAACATGAGTACAATATACACATCTGTGCTAGCAAGTAAAACTTCCTTTGAAGTTTGATTGAAATCCATTCTGTTGCAATTGAGAAATAGCGTGGACAAAGGGAGCTCAAGAAAATCATCAATGGACCATAGCTCAGAGATTTTTTTCTCAGCAGTAACAAGAGCAAACTAGATTTGCATACTGCAAATGCACCGGTTTTCGTGATGAGAAACAGTTTCAAACCTGATCAGCCAAGTTAAAATACAAAAAAAAAAAAAAAAAAAAATGCAAAATGCTTTATATATCTTAGTGTTTTTCTTCATTTGTGAATTCAGCTGTGACCAAAACTTAAATTAAAGGCATCTCGAAACACTGCTTCAGAAAACTGCTCTCCATAAAATGACAGAATTTGATACAGCTTATGAAAAATGAAAACTATGACAATAACAGGGAGATCAAACAGAAACTTTACAAAGAAACCTAAAATGTGCCAACATTCTATTGTGCACTCTGCTACCAATGGTAACATTTTGGACATTTTTGCTCTGAGAAGTGGTAAAGGGGAGAATATTCTCCAAATGGTAATAAATTATTGAAAGAAAAAACAAAACATTTAACAATATTAAAGTATAGTTATTTATATCTGTGCTTAGCATAAGTGCAGACAAATAAGATTTATTGAAATCCTTCCTGTAGTTATTGAGAAATAGCGCAGACAACGAATCAAAGGGTCAAACTCAGAAAAAAAATGTTCAGTCATAACATGAGTACAATATACACATTTGTGCTTGCAAGTAAAACTTCCTATGAAGTTTGATTGAAATCCATCCTGTTGCAATTGAGAAATAGCGTGGACAAAGAAAGCTCAAGAAAATCATCAATGGACCATAGCTCAGATATTTTTTTCTCAGCAGTAACAAGAGCAAACTAGATTTGCATACTGCAAATGCACCGGTTTTCGTAATGAGAAACAGTTTCAAACCTGATCAGCCAAGTTAAAATACAAAAAAAAAAAATAAAAAAAAAATGCAAAATGCTTTATATATCTTAGTGTTTTTCTTCATTGGTGAATTCAGCTGTGACCAAAACTTAAATTAAAGGCATCTCGAAACACTGCTTCAGAAAACTGCTCTCCATAAAATGACAGAATTTGATACAGCTTATGAAAAATGAAAACTATGACAATAACAGGGAGATCAAACAGAAACTTTACAAAGAAACCTAAAATGTGCCAACATTCTATTGTGCACTCTGCTACCAATGGTAACATTTTGGACATTTTTGCTCTGAGAAGTGGTAAAGGGGAGAATATTCTCCAAATGGTAATAAATTATTGAAAGAAAAAACAAAACATTTAACAATATTAAAGTATAGTTATTTATATCTGTGCTTAGCATAAGTGCAGACAAATAAGATTTATTGAAATCCTTCCTGTAGTTATTGAGAAATAGCACAGACAACGAATCAAAGGGTCAAACTCAGAAAAACTAGAACTGTGTCCAAAGGACACGGATGCCCCCACTGTGCAGATGTGCTCGTAAACAAGAGCAGCTTCATTTAATGTCTACAAAATTCTGTTCTTATTATAGCGTTTCAGTTGAAATTTCCTCAATTATGTATTAATGATGAAAAAGTTACCTAACTCTTGAGGCATCATATTTGGTTTCTTTACAGATGGAATACAATATTAGTGTCTGAATAAAACAAAACTTTGAAACACATGTCTGGTCTCCTAAAACTGCAGGAACACAATGCTGTGATCAGAGAAATATGTTGGGTATACAGTTACTTTTGGCTGTGGCAACTCATCTTTTACATAGACAAGATCAATAATAGATCCACTTAAGTGTGTTGGTAATGTCACACACTGGCGATAATTAAGCAGAGATTCAGATAGTCTTCTGTACCAAACTGAATCAATTTAATTATTTATATGGTATATAGTGAACAAATCAACAAAGGGCCATAATTCTGTTAAATTTGGTCGCCGCAAAAAATTACTTCCTTTACTTCCATCTACACATTAAGGTTATTCATCACTGGAAGTTTAAGCAAAATCTGCCATCTGGTTTAAGAGGAGTTGCTTTCACAAAATTTCTATATGGTATATAGTGAAAAAATCAACAAAGGGCCATAATTCTGTTAAATTTGGTCGCCGCAAAATTCTTCTTTACTCCATCTACACATTAAGGTTTTCATCCCTGGAAGTTTAAGCAAAATCTGCCATCCGGTTGAAGAGGAGTTGCGTTCACAAAATTTCTATATGGTATATAGTGAACAAATCAACAAAGGGCCATAATTCTGTTAAATTTGGTCGCCGCGAAAATTCCTTTCTTTACTACCATCTACACATTAAGGTTGTTCATCCCTGGAAGTTTAAGCAAAATCTGCCATCCGGTTTAAGAGGAGTTGCGTTCACAAGATTTCGGGACGTACGGACGGACTGACGGACTGACGGACTGACTGACTGACGGACGGACGGACGGACAAGTGCAACGCTATATGCACCCCACTTTGTGGGGGCATAAAAATGTTCAGTCATAACATGAGTACAATATACACATTTGTGCTTGCAAGTAAAACTTCCTATGAAGTTTGATTGAAATCCATCCTGTTGCAATTGAGAAATAGCGTGGACAAAGAAAGCTCAAGAAAATCATCAATGGACCATAGCTCAGAGATTTTTTTCTCAGCAGTAACAAGGGCAAAATATGAACATCTGTGCTTACTAATAAAGCTTATTATGTAATTTGATTGAAATCAATCCAGTACTTATTTAGAAATAGCGCGGACAAAGAAATTTCAAGAAAATTCATTCCAGAAAAAGCATTTAACCATAACAACTGTACAATATGCACACATGTATTTGCTATTGAAACTTCCTATGAAGTTTGATTGAAATCAACCCAATAGTAATTAACAAATAGCGTAGACAAGGAGAGCTCCAGAAATTCATTAAATGGACAAAATTCAAAGAAAAATCATTTAACCGTCACAACTGTACAATATGCAAATTTGTGCATGCTAGTGAAACTTCCTATAATTTTTATTGAATTCAATTCAGTAGTTAATGAGAAATAGCATGGATAAACTAGAAATGTGACCATAGGACACAGATGCCCCCACAACCGCTTTTTAGCTCACCTGAGCACAGCTCAGGGTGAGCTTTTGGGATACTTGATTGTCCGTCGTCCGTCGTCAGTCGTCCGTCAACAATTTTGATGTTTACACACTAGAGGCCACAATTTTGATCCAATCTTCCTCAAACTTGGTCAGAATGTTTGTCTTGATGATATCTTGAACCCTTTCAAAAATGGGTCAGGTTGGATCAAAAAGTAGGTCAGTAGGTCAAATCTTAGAAAAATCTTGTTTACACACTAGAGGCCACAATTTTGATCCAATCTTCTTCAAACTTGGTCAGAATGTTTGTCTTGATGATATCTTGAACCCTTTTGATAATGGGTCAGGTTGGATCAAAAAGTAGGTCAGTAGGTCAAATCTTAGAAAGATCTTGTTTACACATTAGAGGCCACAATTTTGATCCAATCTTCCTCAAACTTGGTCAGAAAGTTTGTTATTATGATATCTTGAACCCTTTCGAATATGGGTCAGGTTGGATCAAAAAGTAGGTCAGTAGGTAAAATCTTAGAAAAATCTTGTTTACACACTAGAGGCCACAATTTTGATCCAATCTTCTTCAAACTTGGTCAGAATGTTTGTCTTGATGATATCTTGAAACCTGTTGAAAATGGGTCAGGTTGGATCAAAAAGTAGGTCAGTAGGTCAAATCTTAGAAAAATCTTGTTTACACACTAGAGGCTACAATTTTAATCCAATCATCCTCAAACTTGGTCAGAATGTTTGTCTTGATGATATCTCGAACCAGTTCGAAAATGGGCCTGGCCGGACCGAAAAGTAGGTCAATAGGTCAATTCTTAGAAAAATGTTGTTTACACACTAAAGGCCACAGTTTTGATGCAATCTTCCTCAAACTTGGTCAGAATGTTTGTCTTGATGATATCTTGAACCCTTTTGATAATGGGTCAGGTTGGATCAAAAAGTAGGTCAGTAGGTCAAATCTTAGAAAAATCTTGTTTACACATTAGAGGCCACAGTTTTGATCCAATCTTCCTCAAACTTGGTCAGAAAGTTTGTCATTATGATATCTTGAACCCTTTCGAATATGGGTCAGGTTGGATCAAAAAGTAGGTCAGTAGGTCAAATCATAGAAAAATCTTGTTTACACACTAGAGGCCACAGTTTTGATCCAATCTTCCTCAAACTTAGTCAGAAAGTTTGTCATTATGACATCTTGAACCCTTTTGATAATAGGTCAGGTTGGATCAAAAAGTAGGTCAGTAGGTCAAATCTTAGAAAAATCTTGTTTACACACTATAGGCTACAATTTTAATCCAATCATCCTCAAACTTGGTCAGAATGTTTGTCTTGATGATATCTCGAACCAGTTCGAAAATGGGCCTGGCCGGACCGAAAAGTAGGTCAATAGGTCAATTCTTAGAAAAATCTTGTTTACACACTAAAGGCCACAGTTTTGATGTAATCTTCCTCAAACTTGGTCAGATTGTTTGTCATGATGATATCTCGAACCAGCTTGAAAACGGGTGGGGCTGGACAGAAATGTAGGTCAGTAGGTCAAAAAATCAGAAAAAAACTTGTTTATACTCTGAGGGCAACATTTTTGGTCCAATCATCCTCAAACTTTGGCAGAATGTTTGTCATGATGATATCTTTTGTGGATGGGGTCAGAAAATTCCTGAACATTGTTTCACCTAATCATCTTAATTCTAAAGCAATCTGTTTTGTACAGGCAATGAATGATACTTTTCTCAGGTGAGCGATCTAGGGCCATCTTGGCCCTCTTGTTTGTTAAATGATAGTATGTCCAGAACTTTCGACCAGTCTGACAAGGATTTCATACTGAAGGTTCCAGTAACCATGACCAAAATCAGTAGGGTTCATCTGCTGGTCATGACCAATGTCCCTACTAGGTTTCACAAACTCAGACCCTGCAGTTCTCCAGTTAATGATTGGACAAGGATTTCATACTAATGTACACAATGACCTTGACCTTTGACCTAGTGACCTCAAAATCAATAGCATTCATTTTCTGGTCATGGCCAATGTCCCTACATGGTTTACAAACCATGGCCCTGCGTTTCTCCAGTTATAACTGGACAAGGATTTCACATTCATGTACACAATTACCTTGACCTAGTGACCTGAAAATCAATACGGTTCATCTACTGGTCATGACCAATGTCCCAACCAGGTTTCACAAACCAAGGCCCTCCGGTTCTCCAATTAATGATCAGACAAGAATTTTATACTAATGTACACAGTGTCGTTGACGTGACGTCGTTCATACGGACGGACGTACGGACAGCAGCAATGCTATATGCTGCCCATTTTTCAAATGGGGGCTTAAAAAGCTACCGACCGACCCACACAGTTACTACTATATACCTCCCTCCGGACCTGCCTCCTCAAGAACCTATTTTAAAATAGATTTTTTTCCTTTTCAAAATTGGTGTCCCACAAGTTAGAAAACTATCCCTGACCCTCTTTACATGTAAACGTGGGGCCGCCGTGTCCGAGCGGTTACAGTAGTGGACTACAAATCTCTCAACCCCTCACCGCTGTGGGTTCGAATCCCGGTAGGGACTTCGGGTTTTTCATGTGAGGAAGCCTTCCAGCTGGCTTGCGGTAGGTCGGTGGTTCTACCCGGGTACCTCTGTGTACTCGGGGTCTTACTCCACCTGTAATTAGCTGGACGTCGCTATATGATTGAAATACTATCGCAGCGACGGTAAACCCCAATACAACAACAACAACAACATGTAAACTGGGTATTCATTGTTCCATTAAGTGAAATAGAGCAATCAAAAGAGAGCATCAGGCACACTTAAACTTCAATGTAACAAGATTGTGAGTTGTACATAACTGTACCAGTACAGAAATTAAAGACATGTATATTGAGCTTGTCAGGTTTACACTAATGTTGGTTTCAAAGTGAAGTAAGGATATCCACCTGTAATGGACTTTTTATTGTTATACCCAAAGTCATGGAGTCTTAGAGAAAACCTTGAAAAACAGGACTTCTATTCCTTAATCCATAATTTGTTATAACAAATCAAGTGAGGTATGAGAGAGAGATCAATATCTATATATCTCCAATATCTATTTGTAAGATTTAAGTCATAAAATGATTCATAAGAAATCACCATTAAAATGTAGAAATTATTATCTACTTTCAAGTTAGTGTCATGCAGCTGACTTAACATGTTTACATCCTGATCATTGTGTTTATTCATAAATTAGCCGAGACATGCATGGTGCGAATAACCCTTGCATGTACCCTGGATGGAGGGGAACAACAATTAAGTGGCGACCCTACAAAATTCGACCCACAAACCTGTGACCTGGATTTATGCATTCTTCAACTGAACTATCTAGATCCTTTTTGATGTCACATTACAATAGTAAAGTTTTTTTACGTTGTAGAATACAATATAACTGATATGTAAACAACGTCTTGATTGGACATCATGATCAATTGATTAATTAGTTATTTATGTTAATTTCTAAAGATAGTAGGCAACAACAAGATGATATCATGAATTAATCAATTCACCATTTTATCGGACACAGCTTGGCTGTTCCATTTTTAGCATTTATTTGAAACTGTATGTACTATAACATTTTAAATCAGATATAGCAATAGCCCAAACTCAGTGAAAAATTGTAAAAATAAAAGGACCTGAGGCATAAGATGCAAGCAAATTTTAAGCAAAGTACATCTTCCATTTCATTTTTTCAGCCAAATAAACAATCACTTGCACCAGAAAAACATTTTAAAACTGAATCTCGGATGCAGTTGCTCAATGTGGAATTCTAATATGGGAATAAAATGTAACAATATTTAAATTTTAATTAATAAACTACATGAAATTTGGAATATATGTAAATGACAGAGGCCTGTGCTATGCTTTTAGAAATGTAATATATATGTGTGTAACTGGAGTTCAATGATTCCTATCTGAAGAGGAATTAAAAAGGAAAAACACACATAGAGTCTGGACAGGTATTTAAACTATCAAATAATTCCATTTGATGTGCAAAATTATTTTTAAGTAATTGTTGTTGTTGTTGTTTTTTTAAAGTGCTGGTATCACTTGAAACCTGTCTTATGGTAACAACAGCATCAGCCTTACATGAATACAGTATAGTGACTTAATTAATAGTTTTGTAAGAGTATTCTTAGTAAAGTGTCAAGGGCAGCATAAGCACAAAATTTTCAGAATTTCATAATCAATCACCCATGATTACAAACATGTGAGCAGCAGTAAACTTTTATAGGTATCTATTTCATTCAAGTCAAAGGCTGATCTGCCATTAAAAGACTGTAGAAAACTCAATCGGGGAAATTCTAGCTATTTTTTTTTTCTGAAGTGGACTTTTGTCAGCATGTTAAAACCATATTACTCTGCCTCTCTGTGGTATCAGGCTTTTAGATAGGTGACATGATGCAATGTCCTGAATTACCATAAATTTCCTGGTACTTGGCTAACTCTTCCTTATATCTAGAGGACTAAATACAAGAATCAAATTTAAATATTTGCTGTCCAACTTTTAAGGGATAAAGTTGCATATCATCCATCATTGAACTGTCATCAAAGTCTATCAAGTGATTGTGGGAATGTTATAGTAAATGCAAGCCTTTATAGATTCAAAGCAAAAGAACCTATTACTCCGAGTCAATATATGCTTGCATCTGAAATGAGGTCTTTTTAAGCTTTGACAGATCATGATTATAAATTAATGATAGCTGGATTACCTTAAAGCTTAATCCACCTTGTTATAACATTTCTTTAATTAGCCTACAAGTTCAATCATAACTAAATTGTTTCTAGGTGGGAAGATGAAAACACTGCAAGAAAAAAATCTTCCTAGTAATTAAAAGACCCATCAACAGTATTTCAGTAATTTTAGGGACTATATGTACATGAGTCAGATATTGTGCTGCCTCATGTAATATCACACCAAACAGACATTACCTGTTTACCACAACTCATTAAACTATCCTGAATCTCAGACAATGATGCTAAACCAGTTCCATTTTTAAGGACTATGGTATGTCATGGCTATGCATGAACTGAACCTACAACACCTGGGTTAGTGGAAGAATACTCTAGGTACTTGACCAACATGACTGACAGGATATGTCTGTAGGATTACAGTCAGTCAGCAAGAATCATATATTCCAACAGTTGTTTATTTAGGCCCGTTGAGAAACATTAGAAACATACTATTTAACAAGTAAGATCTCAAGCCTTCAGCAGATGCCTTCAAATACTTCAAGTAGCCAAAATTATAATGTGTAAGCAGTATGGTAGCTAATAGTTGGTTGAGCTCAAAACGTGAAAGTGTTGTGTTTCGGGTTCAAATCCTGATCTATCTGCACATGGTTATGTAATGTTCAAGTATTTACCCTTTTCGCTGTGAGATCTGTGTAAACATTCCAATAACTATATCTGTATGTACTGGTTCTAGTCCTTGGCTAAATGTAGAAATAATTTTCCAGTGTATATCGCATTTTGGTATATCAAGAACATAGATTATTTTTCATGAACAAATTTCAAATATGGTTAATGCATGGATGTTTATTATTAAACTGCCCAAAAGTAATTCTTATCAGAGTCTGAGATATTTGCGTCTGTGGTCTGGTGGTTCTTATACCTGTATGCTGGAGGTCTGAGTTGGGTTCAGTCTGGATCATGCTGATTTTTACATCCTGTTAGTAATCCTGATCAGTGTGAGATTTGTGTTAGCAATCCTGAAGATTAGTCTGTAGAGCTCTTGCAATGTAAGCTGTAAGGTTTCAAATCTGGCCCGGCTGCACACATTCTTTTTTCACCTATTTTTTATTTACATTTGGTGCCAAACATAGGGCCATTTTGGTAAAATTTCGCGTATATATCAGCCTTTGGTTTGTAACTGCTAAGTAAGAGATGAGTGCCAGTGATCTGGTAGTATGACCAACCTGTTAGATTCCAAATCCTTGTCTGGCTGTTCATTTTTCATACTAGATAGAATAACAGCCCATTAGTAACCTTTATCAGTATGAGATTTTTATTAGCAATTCTGTAGAGCTCTTGCATTGTATGCCAAGGGTCAGCTGGGTTTGAATCCTGGTCCGGCTTTACATTCTGTTTCACCATGTTACATTTGGTGCCAAAAAGGGGGGCCATTTCAGTATAGTTCGTCTATATATACTGCCCTTCGGTTTGTCAATAATATAGCAATTTTTTATGTCATATGAATTCAGGGACAAATTCCAAATGCAACAGGTGGCCCTAAGTAAATTATTAATGCATACATATATAAGTGCAATCACTCAAGTCCTGGTCTGGCTATACATTTCTCTTACCTGATAATAAAATTTATAGTTTATAAATGTGTTGCCATTGGATTAAAAAGGAAAATAGATATTTGTTCTCAGTCCTATGACTTTAGAGCCCAATTAATTCAGAATATGAGCTAGGTGGATGTTATTTTCTATGGCCTTTAAATAATCCAAAAAGTAATAATAAGTCATTAGAACAAGTGGTCATTATGAATTCATTCTCATGACCACTCTTACTTAAACCATTTGAGGGGTCATGGGTTCAAATCTATGTCTGGATTTAAAGTTTTTCTGAAATTGTTATATTACATTCACATCATTCAATGAAATGCCTCTTGTCTAAACTCATTGTGATTCTCAATCTCACACCATATCTATCATTGTTCATAATTATTCTAAATTAATTAATTGTTTGATCCAGTTATGCTATATGCATATAGATCTACAGAAACCCTGCATTAATATAGCTCTAGTATAAAGCTTAAACAGTTACAGAAATCTGGAAAGTACGAGGACGAGCGACAGAAAGAAAGATAAACAAATTAAATAATATAGATATAGACATTACTAAATAATAAATACCAAATAAAAGGTAACACCATTGTTTTGAATCTAGAAGACTAGGTCTAGCTGACTGTTATGGCGATAAAAAATAAAACAAAGAGCTAGGTTCACTAACCATAGATTTTTGCCCCAAAATTTGGCAAAAAATAATTTTGCACAAATATCTTTTTTTCAAGTTTTGTTTACAAGTTCAATCCTTAAACTGTCAAAAACCTTTAAATTTATAGTCAAATGTTCATGTTTTGTATGTTTTATATTCAATGAAAACCCCCCTATTTGCAGCAAAATTATGGAAATTTACATTATTTTGACGATTTAAACGAAGATTAAAGTATCAGCACACTCCAGCCCCAACAAAATAATTTCACCATTTTTTTTGTACTGATGAAAGGTTTCAAATGGTATTGGTTTCAAGTTGGGGCTTACCTGTGCTCTATTTCAAAATTAGATTTTTACTTCATGTTTTGAAGTCATTTTTGACATTTTTTTCATTAAATGCAGACCATAAAGCATGTTAAATATACTCAAGGTTATTTGTTTTTGAGTCGGATGATTGAAATATGTTTCGTAAAATAAAAGAAATAATATATTTAAATAAATGCATGCACAAAACACATTTTGATGAAGTTTTAATCCGTTTCAAGTGTACGTATATCGAGTATTGAGTACGATACCGTATAGGTACGAGTGTCGCTGTTTTCCACTTCAACAGATGTAAACAAAGATGTGACAGGTAAGATATTGATGATTTAAATGATTTTTAGAAAACAAGAATATATATAAATGATATTATTATATAATGCCTTCAAACATCATTATCAAATTTAGCAAAGAACAATTCGGTAAGTTTTATTTTATTTCAGAAATACAGTTTTTGCATACATTCACAGTTTAGCTGAGACGGCTTACAAGAGTAGTGTTTTTGAGGTTTTGGTTTTATTCATCAGACTGATTTGAAAATTTAGATTTATTTTGTCAATAAATTAGTGAAAGACTCGGCTAATGTGAACATTTTGTATGAATTTTTAAATCCGATATTGACATCGTCTGCAACATTTTATACCGCTCAATATTTTGGTTATAAATAAGTACATAATTAAACGTCGGTGTTCATGTAGAGCATGCGTAGGTACGTGGTAGAGTCTCCGTCTACCACGCAGGAACTTCAGGTTCCAGCCTCACACAGATCACTTTTTTTTCTTGTTATTAAAAATAAAAACAACAAAACAATATCATTTAATTAAAATATTTGAATAGAGTCTGTTTTTTGATGTTTTTCTTTTTCTCTTTTGATTTTTTTTTATGATTTTAAGTCAATGCTATGTCTCGGATACTAGGTCTTTGAAAAATGGTAAAACATTGTTTTGAAAATCTAGTTATGCAAGAAGTTATAGAACTTATAATGGATAAAATATCTTTGCAGAATGGTAAAAAACTATGCTTGCATTGTGTGCAAGAAATGGACAAATCAAGGGATAGGGGCCCTCCTACATTACCAGTGAAAAAATTCCTACAGAAGGAATTTGGGATAAGCCCAGCCTCAGATGATACTGTATGCAGCACGTGCCGAACCAAGTTCTATAAACTGTCTAAGTCAAAGACTCCTACCACAAGCAGCAGTAGCATCAGCAATAACACTGATACTAGAGATGCTGACTATGCCCCACCTAATGCAACCTCATCACGGTCAATATGCAGTCCACCATCTGTGAGTGAATAGACTCTTATCAGTTAAATAAATCATTCTTAAATAGCATATCAATTTAGTTTTACCAGGCTATTTATCCTTGATACCAGTACTAATGGTATATTTTATTGATACCAAAGTATGCTATACATATAAGAAAAAAAATACATTAATAACAGGATAAAGAGGATGAATACAGTTCCTTGATTCAATATATGGTTTCTTTATAATCTGAACTATAGATATTCAACTAGATAATATGTTTTATTGCATATTAATTAAGGATTAATGCTCTTGTCAGCAGAGGGGAGGGTCAAAGCCTTCATCGAGCACAATATTCTTATCAATGCAGATGTAAGATGTTGTCCTGGCCATACTTGTGATGGGTTTATTTTACCAACAGCTGTGAATACTATTCATACAGTGTCAAGCAAGTCTCTTCTCAGTCACTCAGCTATAAATGACCTACTTCAAAAAATGCGAATGGCATGTATAGCTCAACAGTCTTCATTGAATTTTGACAGATTAAATGACAATGACTTCCCTTCATTAACTGGTTTATCAAAAGAACAGTTTGATGATGTTTGTCGACATTTAACAGATAAAGGTAAAAACACCCCTGTTAGATCTGCCAGAACGAGTATAGGACTGTTCCTAGTTAAACTGTATTCTGGAATGTCATACAAACTACTTGCAACAATATTTGGCATTACCAAGTCTAGTGCCAGAAGACTAGTTGCTACGATGCGACAAGCTTTTATGAGGGGCTTTGTACCTCTTTGCTTAGGCATTGAGGCAATTACTAGAGAAGAGATCATCTCCCAGCATACTCGCCCATTAGCAAAGTCATTGTTTAGTACTGAGAGCAACCTGATTCTTGTGTTGGATGGGACATATATATACATTAATAAGTCCAACAACTTTGCATTCCAAAGACGCACGTATAGTATGCACAAAGGACGTTCATTGATAAAGCCCATGGTTATAGTCACAACAACTGGACACTTTGTAGCAATTATTGGGCCATATTTAGCGGACTGTAAGAACAATGATGCCGCAAATCTCAATCACATGCTCAAGTGCAATATTGACAACATCAAGAGTCTACTGCAAGAGGGAGACGTTTTTGTTGTCGATCGTGGGTTTCGGGACTCCCTGGAACTACTGGCTGATCTTGGGATCCAAGCAGAGATGCCTGCCCTATTGCCAAAAGGGCAGAAGCAGATGTCCACAGATGATGCAAACACAAGCCGGCTAGTGACAAAAGTGAGTTTTATCTCAAACTTATTTAACTCTAATTAAACTTAAAGAATATCCATAACAGAAACATAAGTTCTCAACAAAATACCAAAAAACGTAATTTATACAAGTACATTCAACTTAATAATAATGAACATGTGTCGCTTTTCATTATGAACTTTACATATATGCAATAATACATTTTTTTTTATTTTGTCTTTAAAAAAAAAATTTAAAAAATAGTTCATTTTAAAGTTTACAACGTGTTATATGGCTGTATATAAATTGTTGCTTGAAATACAATTGAATCATGGTACTGTCTTTGTCAGGCTGGTGCACGTGTTGTTGGGATGTGTTCCCACGTCTCTGCCATTATATGGTACCTGGCTTATAAGCGGCACATTGAGGGGCACCATTAGGAGTCAGAAATTGGGGCGACCATCTTGCTGATGCAGCTGTGTTTGATATAGATGGTGACTCAACACAGAGTGAAAATTAAATAAATAATACATGTTAAAACCATTTATTTTGTTGTAGATTTTCAAAACATATATAATGAATATGTATGCCTTATAAATGTAAATGTATGGATTTGACCGACTTCCAAATTCATAGCTAAAAAAAAGTTCAGCTATCAATTGTTTTTTAAAAACAACAATACTTAAATTAATAAAAATAGCAATTTTCACAATGATTAATCAAGAATCAACAAAAACATTGTTATAACTAAGATATAAACAAACCATTCTACCAATGCAATAAAAAAATAATCATATACATTTTGAAAATGTCTGAATTTCAGATATCTGAAGTAAGTCATTTAATATTATTTCGAAAACCAAAGGCTAAAATGACCTACTTTTTGATCCAACCTGACCTATTTTCGAAAGGGTTCAAGATATCATCAAGACAAACATTCTGACAAAGTTTGAGAAAGATTGGATCAAAATTGTGGCCTCTAGTGTGTAAACATCAAAATTGTTGACGGACGACAAGATTTTTCTAAGATTTGACCTACTGACCTACTTTTTGATCCAACCTGACCCATTTTCGAAAGGGTTCAAGATATCATCAAGACAAACATTCTGACCAAGTTTGAGGAAGATTGGATCAAAATTGTGGCCTCTAGTGTGTAAACATCAAATTGTTGACGGACGACGGACAATCAAGTATCCCAAAAGCTCACCCTGAGCATGCTCAGGTGAGCTAAAAAATATCAATGTTGTTTTACTTATAACATGTATTACACAATTTCTTATATTTATTGCAATATTAATGTGCCAGTCAAAGATGAGTTCATTGTTTAATATGAAAAGTGCTGTCAAATTGGGGATTTAATTAAATAAACAGGTGCTCTAATTAAGAGGTCGTTGTGTCGTCATGGTAACTAGACCTGATTAAAAAAAAAAATAATTTCTGAAAACCTAACACATAGTCCTACATACCTTTAGGTTATTAACAAAATTTGAGATGGGGCCATTTTTGGTGGTTAGTGAACCTTGCTCTTTAAGAACAAACCTTTAAATCACAATGATAGGGAAAATCGATTATCAAATCGATCGGTCTGATAGATACTGATTTTCAAATTACTGCATCTTTCTTACTAATGGATAGATTCTCTTCGAACTTGACTGGAAAATATGTTCTCTCATTCCATTGTCAATCGCTATCAACGTAGTTGGTGGGGTGGTAGTTATTAGAAACACAAGAAAAAACGAAATACAAGAAAAACCGAAAGCACTTACTTTATAGCTATACATCTTTAACTAAAAACTTTCATCAAAGACGAATAAAACTTCGAGATTTCATCACAAGTTTGATTCAAATTATATCATATGGTTTTTTTTTTTTTTTTGGTTTTTGGGTTTTTTTTTAAGTTTTGGTGAAATTTATGATTTTGTGTGTGTGTGGGGGGGGGGGGGGGTGGCGGTATCAATATGAGTTCGGTAATTCTACAATTACATTTGGTATACCAAAAGTAGACCTAACTAGACAGATGCCGCTTACTTTACATGCGCTAAATAAAATAATATAACGAATATACTGAAAAGATAATTATATTTTGTATAGTGCTGAACGAAATTGTGAAAATACTGGAGTTTCCTCTCTTAATCGACAGGTTTAAATATGAACTATTTTTAACCTCAGAACTTCTGCGTAGTAATACTACGAAATGTTAACATTGACGTGCCAGCTGTCGTCAATCGACTTGAAAGTGTGGTACCTAAGACTGCTTGCGCATGCGCATGCAGTCTAAAAATGTTGTTTATGCGATCAGTTGCAACGTTTATCGTTGTTTACGTAACGTCATTTTTCGTTTAAATATGGCGACCGGCAGGATGTAGTTTTTCAAAAGAGAAGAGTTAGTCTTGATAAAGGCTTTAAAGCGGAAATATTGAAACAGAGTGTTCTTTATAAACATTGCTAATCAGTTTATTCTAAATTAGATTTTTGGATGATATTTGTTGGCTTGAAATATGATTAAAATTATAAAATAAAAGTATATTACGGCATCCCTGTAATGTGTGATTAGCGATGGTCACCTAACTTTTAATATTATGATGTATGTTTTAGATATATTTATTAATGTTCTAGTCATTATGTCTCTTGAAATTCTTAAATAGAATGGCTGTAATCATGTTTTATAATAGTTTGCACATATGTGTATATTTGTATGAATACAAATTATACAAAAAAAATTTGGAATATGTCATCAATTATTAAAAGGGATAATCTTAGGACTGGGGGAATCATTGTCTGTTTAGATAAACGAGAGTCTCGAATTCTCGAAAGTTTTTTCCGCCTTTTAAACCATGCCATATTCTCAGTCTCTCTCTCTATTTATCCCGCTCAAGAAATTAGATAACTTTGAAATAGGCAAGGTGCTCGACTATTTGCCCCTCCGATTAAAGCAACGAGTTGATTCTTTCATATTTATTTTATTTTTATTTTTTGATTTATTTCTTATTAATATGGGTTTATAAATTTATTAAAACATAAAACCGACCACCTAGGGAGGAAATCGGGATTAAATATACTTATTTATCATTGTAATTAAAACAAAAAGCACAATACCAATTCATCATTGTCCAATAGTCTTAGCCACATATTTTGCTGTAAAATTCTTTGATAACTTGTCTCAATGCAGATACATCAATTCGAGTAAAGTGATCCGGTAATTCGTTCGATTTATTATTATTCTCCAAACGCTTGTAATGCAACCTCCTCCATTTTGCAATAGATCTAAAATGAAAATTGCTGCTGGTCCAGTATAAAGGCAGGATTTCCATAAAAGCAGATGACTTTGGAAGGAACATTGCATGAGTTAGCCCGGCCCCATGCATTCCAACTAAAATGTCTGTTTTTGATATAACTTCAAGTTGCTCTTTCATTTTGAGTGCATCTAGCTGGAGTCCATCTACTCGGTGACCAGGGAGTAACTCTTTAGTATTCGCTAATATCTCGTCTTCGTTGCTAATTTTTCGAGTTACTTTTCCTGTTGGGTTTCGCGGATGTGCCAAATAATCCCGTCTCCAGATGAACAAAACGCTTAAATTGCTGCAGTTTTTCATATGCAAGGGGGATAATCCATGTCTGGTGAGAAAGAAAGATCTGAACTCTTCGATTAAAGGCAAATCCGGAACATCTTGAGTAAACAGGCTTTGGTAGCCTAACATGTTCCAAATCATTTTCGGAAACATTGTCACAGATTTCAAATGCCCAGCACGCAACACTTTCCCAAACAGAATTGTCCAAGTATCGTCCAAAGCGCCCTTTGGATGCCCATCCACCCAGAGAATTGTTAGATCTTTTAGATCTATATCTAGAAGTTTGACCATTACAAAAACGTCATACCAATCAGCCATTGTCTGGTACAGATTGGCATAGTCAAAGCGTTGTACTGCAATTGTCAAGCCACTGATAATTGCTTCGAAATTTACCTTTTGGTCAGTTGTTAGAAGAGCTTTAACCCATTTTACTAAGTGACTCTTAGCTTTGAACCGGTTAACAATCTTCGTTGAGCACTGCATCTTAAAATACCCTTCTCTCAGAGTGAAATATTCTGCCTCTTCAGTCTGCTTTATAACATCTGTTATGTTTTCTCCACCAATTCGTCCAGTCCCAAACTTGGGATTTATACTCATATTAGAAATAACAGAGTAAACATTCCCATATATTACAAAATCTCCACCACAAAACACATCCCGTTTTGGAAACATCGATTGCTGTAATTCATATTTTGTTACATTTGTAAGATGTTCTTTTGAAAGTGATTCACTGAAATGTTTAAGTAATGTGGTGTTTGACTTGAAAGATTTATTATAAAGCTCCGGAAAGTTTTGTGAAAACGACACGTGTTTTTCACGGATCACTTTTTCCATGCCAGTTTTCAGAGATAAAAAGAGGATAAGATACACAATCGTGGTTCCAGTAAATCCATATTTTATCATATTAATTAAATTTCTCCGTAGCCAGAATCGAAATAATTTCCCCATCTTGAAGGAGACCTCGCTCTGAGGAAATTACACGTAATATAGTTACCGCTTGGTATTCAATAGGTAGATTGCACATCTATATGGTTGACAAAATATACGTCACTAGAAGTAGGTGAGGCTACAATCGGGTTTTACATACAGGTATTTAAAAACACGGAAAAACTGCTTGTAATCTTGTCTGTTTTCTAATGGGTGGATAGTTTCTTATTATCGATGTTGTTGGGTGAGGGATGGTAATTTGTAATACACATAGTAAAATATATGTTAAAACTCTTTAAAATATCTTAAATTGGATTATGAATACCATTGTAAATGCTCCATACAGGGAGAAAGGTTAAATCACAGATAAACAACTCCTTTTTTAATGTTCGCCCACAGGGCTTTATCAAAAATCATGAAGAAATACAAAAGCACTACATTATTGCATTTTGACTAAAACAATATGGCGTAATGTAAACATAAACAGGAAATGACTAATGACGTTGACGTCATATATTATTGCGCCAAAAATGTACAGGAATTTTGTACAAAGCAGCAGATTATATGATCAAGCATGAATATAGATACATACATGCATGGACACTCATACACATATACTTGCACGTATACATCCATGCATACATAAATACACCTACCCACTCTTAAAGAAAAACAATTTCGGCACAATACTAGCATACACAGGGAACGACGTCATGACGTTGACGTCATATAATATTGCGCCAAAAATGTAAAGAAACACAGAATCCATGATCATAAGACTAACCATGCACCACCCGAGGAACATCTGTATACATTCAAAAATATGTATGTAAACCTATGTTTCATGACTAAAAAAACATTATTTGAGGAACATACTGCTACATAATTATATTAATAATTCCAATTATGTGTGCATACCCACGCACACGATCACCTACGCAGCATTTTAGGACTACACTGGTACATACAATTATAAATTTGTATGCACTTTTAAATACCTGTAAAACTCAACATTCATACATATTTATACACATATATATATATATATATCCATACATTAACACACACACACACATGCTTATACACACATATATGCACACACATACATACATACATACATACATACATACATACATATTCTTACCTACACACATATATACACATATACAATAATACATGTATGTGTATATACCCATCTCAATATAGCTATAATGAGCCTATTTGTATTTTTTATACAAGTTACATTGTCAGATGGCCTTGAACCTGTCTGCATTGTATATTTATTGTCTCTGGCCACAAAATATCATCTCTGACTCTTTCTTTGTATTCAAACCAGATGGAAACTCTGTTCCAAACTCTCGGATCCATTCTAGTTCCCGAATCTTTCTGTACCACTTGGAATCATCCCGTATTCGTTCCAGAACACTAACTCAAAGATCCTCTAAGCTGTGTTCTTCAGAGTAAAAGTGCACAGCTACCGGCTTTGACTTATCTAGCCTTACATCTGCCCCCATGCTCTTTGAGTCTTTCCTTCAATGACCTACCCGTCTCACCAACATACATAATCTTTCCACACTTCAGACAGTTCATTCCATAGATCACGTTCCATGCCCCGCACTCTTTTCTACTATCAAATCTTGTTGTGGCTCCCTGATTATGCATACCCTTCTCAAACATACTGCAAACAACACATCCTTTTTATACAGTCCTGTTCTAACTTTCGTCCATTCCTCAACACCTTGTTCGATTTCCCATGCACCAAAATATAACATAAGGTTTTTATCTCTCATGTAGGCCACTATTGGGATATCTTTGGAAATGTCACGCAGGCGTTCTGATTCCCGAAGTTCTTCGGTGTGTTTCCTTATTAATGTAATGAACATTCAGGAGTTGCTTTGTATACTAGTACGTTAGCACAAGTGGAACTCTCTGGACCTTGTCAATGCTCACTCTTGGTTATAAGAGGACCTGTCTGTCAATCTTGTCCATCCTTGATAGTTCTCCCTCTATAAACCTGCCACTATACCCTCTCTTTCTTAATTGTTTCTTTAGCAGTCCCCGCTGTCGTTCGTAGTCTTTCTTCTTCGTACAGATTCTCTTTATCTTTATGCCTAATCCGAATGGTATGGCCTTCTTCACATTGGTTGGGTGGTTAGACTTAAAGTCCAAATGTATGCTTATCAGTTAGCTTAGTGAACAGGTCTGTTGTCGATGCTCCATCGCCAAGATTTACCATTGTATCCAGGAACACAAATTTTTTGTTGCTCATTCTAAGCTCGACTTGCATATTTTATTGATACTATTTGCATGCTCCATAAACCTTTCTAATTCCTCCTGACGATGAGTCCAAATTCCAAATTCATCGTCTATGTATCTCATATAGAAAACTGGTCTTTTGTGATATTTTTCAAGCTGCTCATCCCACTTTCTCATATAGCAACACGCAAGGTTTCTCCCTAACTTTGATCCTATGGCCACACCTTCAATCTGTCTGTCTGTTCTCCTTACCATTGAACTCTATTATATTGTTCTCTAAGACCGTTCGTATCATTGATATCTCTGCCTCAGTCAATATAGAGGTTTCCTGTCTTGCCTCGAGTGCCTCTTTGCATGCTTGCAGTCCCTCTTCTCTTGGTATTGATGGGTACAATTTGACCACGTCACAGCAGAAGAGAAGTATACCTTCTTGCAAGGGTGAGCTATCACCATCCAATCTTTTTTATGAAATCTGATGTGTCGCGAATGAAACTATGTGTCTCCTCTACAAAGGAATTTAGTTCTCTTTCTGCAACACCCGCCATATTCTCTCTTGGTGTTAATAGTCCTAAAAGGATTACCTGGCTTATGAATCTTGGGATTCCCCTTAAACTTTGCCTGCTGCGTTTGCCCTCCGTATACAGCTTGTTTGCCACCTTTCTTACATTCTTTATAGCTTTCTAACATTTTTTATAACTACATTGACGCAGTTAAGAGAGACATCATGAATGGGCTACGAGACAAGGTGGAGTCAAACGTTAACAAAAAGGAACATACTGCGATAAAAGATCTCTCCTTGAGGACTCAACCATCATTATTAGACCTGCTGACAAAAGATTCTGGAGTTGTTGTTGTTGACACCTGTGACTATGTTGCAAGGCTTGAGAAAGAGATGAATGATAATAAATCATACACTGCAAGAGATGGTAAAAGTCAACAACAAGCTATAAAGCATGTAAGAAAGGTGGCAAACAAGCTGTATGATTTATATGCTGTTCTGATTTCTTGAAAAGATCGTATTAAGTAATACTGTTTTATTGGATGCGATTTTGACTAATTTGGGGCTAATCAAAATAAAATTGTCAAGAAACAAAATGTTGTAACAAAACAATTCAAGTCTACAGAAGTTTACTTTGGAACTGCACCCGGTGATATACATGTAATCTGAGATGTATCCCTTTGAATTTAATTTGTACATGTATTAGGGCCATGATTTCTCATACATTTCGATATCAAACAGTGCATTCACATTTACAATCATTTTGTTGAAAACAATATGGTTACAAACCACACCTCGATATACAATATAATGTACAGCCAAATCTGTCCTAAGCGGTCAATCAGTGGAACAAGGGTATGTGACTACATAACAGAGGTGGTCGCTAAATAGTTAAAACTAAACATATATCAAAATGCTAGTTTGGTAATATTAAAACTGACCGCTAAATACAGGTTGACCTCTTAAAACAGGCAACCGCTAATACAGGTGACCACTTAATATATGTGACCGCTAATACAGGTTCAACTGTATATGCAAATTGTGCATGTGGACAATGGAATTTTTTCCGACTTAGGATGAGCACGGGAGCTAAGTTTTAACTTGGATTTATCCATGACTAATGTTAGCTTGTGTTTGTCCGTATAGCAAAGTGGTACGATGTGCTCTGGTTCTAGAAGTAAAGCGTAAATAATGTACACATGTTGCCTTCCGTATCATTAATTTGTCATACAAACTATTAGTTTAGCGTTACGCCGTATGAAACTCGTAAATCCTTTTGTGCTATACATGTATGAAGATGTTTCGGTCTACCTTAAATATTATGGCAAGCAGACAAACAATCAATGTACAGTCATCTGTTGCACAAAGGCTTTGCGTATGTGTATTTTGTGTTTAAGCGACACATTATTCAGCCTAACAATTTGCGCTACATCTCTACCCCCCCCCCCCCTTTACGTTTATCTTCTTACATTGTTATTTGATGAAACTGGATTTTTAGATCAGTGGAACATGTTTCTATATATTTTTAATGTTTATCCATACATGTCTATTGTGTAAGGAAGCACGGAGGGGACATGGTGTTTATTTTTTTATTATCTCGTCGCCACTAACTAAGAAAATAAAATCTTGCTACCTCGTGGCCATGAGATATAACTAGGGATTCTATATAGAATCCATGATATAACAAAGAAAATATTTAAAAAAACGAACTTGTTTAATTCTTGGCCACGAGATTTAACTGAGAAAACAAAAAACAAATCTCGCTAACTCGTGGCCACGAGCTAGTAACTAAGAAAAAATAAAAATATCGCTATCTCGTGGCCACGAGATAATTTAACTATTTGATTGGTCAGTTTACTCGTGACCAATCAAATTGTTAAAAACTCAATTAGCGATTTGTTTTTTTTTTTTTTAACAAGGCCACGAGTTAGCGAGATTTGTTGTTTATATATACATATAGAAATATCGTGGCCACGAGTTAGGAATCGTTTTCTTTTTTCTTAGTTATATCTCGTATCCACGAGTATATAATCGTTTTTCCGTTTTTCTTAGTTTTATCTCGTGGCCACGAATTAGCTCGTTTTTCGTGTTTTTTGTGTGTTTTTTTTTCTTAGTTACATCTTGTGGCCACGCAAGATTTGTTTGTTGGGTTTCTTTTTCTTTGTTACTCGCGGCAACGAGATAATAAAAAGAAAAACACAATGTCCCCTCTGTGCTTCCGTAATTGTGGCATTTGTATATTAAAATTATTACATTTCATAATTTCACGATTTATATATTGTTCATACAACATAGATTTAAGTTTGATTTGTATTTCTTTTGTATATATTTATATATGCTATCTACCTGCATTGACAACACTCAGACATCGTCTCTATCTTACAACACTGACAACCCATAGCCACTTACTATCGCTTACTATTACTTTAATACTGTGTTAATTTGTGTTTTGCTTAGTTTGTAGAATTTCCCAATGATTTAATAGAAACAAATCTCCTCGCAAGTAAAAAAGGTTTTTCTTTCAAAAGAGAATAAGCAAGACGTGATGGTATTATGGACGTTATATTTCGGGCTTTTTTCATTTTTTTTTCATCAAAAGTACGTCAATGGTCAATGTCAAGGTTACTGCATAATGAGGAGGTTCATCAACATAGGCAACCGTCCAAATTTTGAAGTAATCCAATGAAGCACATAGAAGTTATTATAGCAGATAAAACAAAAGGTAAATCTGTACAGACGCCACTTTTTATCAAAAGTAGGTCAAAGATAAGGGTCATAGTCACAAGGTCAACTTCATAATATAAAGATATATCCATTTAAGAAACAGTCTAAATATTGAATCAATCCATTGAAAAAGCATAAAAATACAGCAGATTAAAAAGGTCAACCTGAACGGACATCCGAATCCCGCCCGGTAATCGTCGATTTAAGAGACGGAATTATTTTTGAAAAATCTGTTATCTGTTTTGTGGTATCTCTAGGCAAGTTGGGAAATATTTGAGCGCGTTTATAGGTCAAGGTAAAGTTTATCTTTCTGTCTTGTGAGCTAGCCATTCAATGTATCTTTCTTGCTTTTGCGGGTAATGAAACGTACGTAGATTTCGTCATAATTGTCACGATCATAAATAACACAAAATGTGACTGTTATAGTCCAATGAAGTGAATGCCCTCCTTATAATGTCACCTAGCTTCAAATCAGGATTATTGTCCAACTCTTGCCTCGTGATTTGTAAGTTTCCTAATGTCCTTTGTGCAATGTGCTATTTATACGAATTAAATATTTAAATGAAGCGATTCTAAAGTCATTATTTGAAAAGTCAGGATACTCTATGGATATAAGCTATATATGCAAAAGGAATCAAATATTTTAAGATATATTGGAAAAACAACAATGATCATATTTAAGTTTTATTTTATTTCTTACAAATGCATAATTTATGAATGGTTCCATTACACTAAACTAAAAACATTTTAGGTGGATCTGTATTTGCACAAGATATCTCTGCATTTAACGAAGAAGAAAGACTGGGTATATTGTATTGTAAATGTCGGTCCAGATCGATAACTTGAGAACCCTTAAACATATATTCCTCAAAATGTATAAGGAGTAAGACCATACCTAGTAGAAAGGCCCTATATTTTTTGGTTACTATGTCATAACTCAAGGTCAAGGTGACCTTGAATGTGAAAAACGTTTCCGATCGATAACTTGAGAACGCTTGACACCGATTACTCAAATTTGAGGGTGCTGGGTCATGACAAGCAGATGGCTCCTTTCCATGTTGGGGTCACTAGGTCAAAGGTCATGGTTACAGTGACTGTTAATGTGACAATTACTTCTGATTGATTCCTTGAAAATGCTTGAGACATTTTCACTCAAACTTGTTGGGTCATGACAAGCAGGTGGCCCTATTGATTTTGGGGTCATTACGCCAAAGGTCAAGGTTACAGTTACCTTGAATGTTCAAATCGTTTCCGATAAATAACTTGAGAAAGCTTGAGCCCACATTATTTAAATTAGATATGGTGTTGGGTCATGGCCAGTAGATGACTTTGAAATTGAAATTTCACTCAAATTTTATTTGTGGTAACGTATTTCATTTTCTTTGTTATTGTCCTGTCCTCTAACTGCTCATAAAGGGGGGCATATGTGTCGTACCGACTCTTATTATATACTATTTTCTCTCGAAGAATTGCGGAGTGAAGACGTCTATATTGTTAAGTTGTTCCACCCACCCATCCATTCTCGAATGATTACATAAGAATGAATATTTGTTGTAGAAAGAAAGAGGTATATTTTTTTAGCGAGTAGTGAGTTTCGAGTTAGAAAAGGTGAGTTTCTAGTTGCAAAAAGTGAGTTTCGAGTCTGGAAAAAATTCTAGTCTGCGAAGGTGAGTTTCGAGTTAAAAAGTGAGTTTTGAGTTAAAAAAAGTGAGTTTCGAGTCGGAAAAGGTGAATTACAAGTTAGAATAAGTAAGTTTCGAGTCAAGAAAAATTGAGTTTCGAGTACTGTTTAAGATATAAATGTAATACATTGTTAACTCCCTTGTTATAAAGATTTTGTCGCCAAATGTTTTGGGAAGCAGAGGTCTTTCGCAAGTATGTATTAATCAAAATATCGTTTAAATCCATTGAAATTTCATTGATAAATTAATTATTATAGTTGTTGTCACAGCTTTTTTACCGATTCTCTGACAAATATGAATAAAATCAATGCCCCAAAAAAGCCGGTAAAGAAAACGAAAGTAAACTATTTTCCCGTAAATAAGGTTGCGGTTACGTTTAAAATAAAGGCATATATATATATATATATATATATATATATATATATATATATGCATAAACAATTTTTTTACTGCCACTAAATTATACATTCAGTATAACACTTATTCAATTTTTCTATGCATGCGTAATTTGCAACCTGCTGTGGCTATTTTTTAGCAAAA